>DF241918.1:15000-17901 GCA_000507305.1 Breviolum minutum Mf 1.05b.01 | reverse complement strand
TTAGTCAGTTCATCAGTTAGTCAATCAGTCAGTTCGTCAGTTGGTCAGTTAGCTAGTTAATGAGTTAGTTAGTCAGTTAGTCAGTTGGTCAGATAATCAATTAGTCAGTTGAGTTAGTCAGGCAGTCAGCCAGTCACTAAGTAAATTAGTCAGTCAGGCAGTTAATCAACCACTCAATCAAGTAGTCAGTCAGCCAGTCAATAGGTCAGTTCATCACTTAGGCAATTACTCAATTAATCAGACAGTCAATCAGTCAATTAGTCAGTTAGCTAGTTAGTCAGTTGGTCAATGTTTTTGCTCTGACATCCGTCACTCACAGCAATCAATCTCTCCTATACGTTTCCTATTCTTGAAACTTCCGCCACCGCCTTGTGCGGTACTATTGGAAATGACTATAAGTGTATCAAGCAATAGGCAGTGTAACGCGAAAACCCACGAAGGTGCTGAGAAGCACAACTTCCTACTGTATCATCTCCGCTCTAGGTATGTGGTCCTTACGACGAATCATTTGCACAGTAGCCATGTCGGTTGCCCAATGGAGGTCCTTCCTTGGGGTATCGGTGTCTAGCCAAGCGATTTGGTGCCTTGTGCCAGGCCATCAGCAATTCACGAAGTTCGATGCGATGGAGGTGCCTTTGGATGCCTTGCATTTTCATGTGTCATTCACAGTTTGCGGAAACATATCTATAGTAGTCAGGTTTGACGGGCTGCTCTGTTGCTTGATACTGGTACATGAATTCCGAGTTTGCAATGTACGCTTACATATGGCTGTACATACTGTTTTCCATTGTCAATGTGTCACCTTCGAAAGATATTATGTGTATATATATGGTACATATATGTATTGATTTATAATTAATGCCGCCTATATGTTTAATATATCATCAAAAGATGGCTGTGGCACGCTTTGGCTGAAAGAAAATGGACTCCCAAACATCCACCTACCTGATCCTCCCTGCAGTAAATATGACCAATATGACTCCACCAATTGATGTCAATTCTGCAGTTTTGTTTGGCACCCTCGTTTTTGAGTCGTTGCAAGATCATGGCATATCCTGCAGATCATTACTTCTAGAGTAAGTCTTTGTTCTTGCGTGTTGTTTGCCAAGATGGGGCTGCCCTCAGAACCGGAGCCCCTGTTGTCTCAAATAGCAAATCGCTCACGCAAAGAGGATGCTGTCAAAAAGAAAAGGTAAGCAAAACTTGACCATGTTTATGACTAGGCATGTTTAGCCAGGAAATATACACCATATTTATTATATATGTGTTTGATTGAAGAGGGTCGGTGACTTGTGAGCAAGGAGAGAAGTTGCCCACCACACCTCCAAAGCTCAGATGAGTTGTTGGCGCTTCTCACCCGCGGGTGACGACCTGACAGCTTTGAGGGCAAAATGATGCAAAGCTGCGATTGTTTGGCTTTTGAGTTTGTTGTTTTTTCCCACACACACACACATACGCACACAAGAAAAAAACACAGAGCATGTATATACCCCGCCTCTCGGAATGGGCGCAATATTCCCAGCAATGCACAGCATGAAGACTTGTCCAAATGGCACCCGGAGGTCATGTTCAACCTATTTTTTGATCTTTGTTGGAATGTAACAGGTCTTTTTTCATCATGATGGTACGTGCATCGGCCGGGTAGATTTCAGAATGTCTGCGAGTGGTCAGGTTTCTCTAGATCCTTGGATGTCATGGCTCACAGTAGTTAGTTCCAGCTGGATGGGCTAGATAGACTAGCCAAACCATGCTAGACAGCATTTGTACCAACTCCTAAACAACCCAGCAAGACACAGTTCATTTCAAGACCCGCTGACATGCGCCAAGACCAAGGAACGGAGATGTTTTGTAATTGCTTGAATTTGCGTTACCAAAGCCCCTCACTCCAAAAGAACTATAACTAATCAATCACCATGATCACCATAATGTTAGAGCAAGTCCGTGGATGGATCATAAATAGCTGGAACACCCTTTCTACTGTCTTGAGACCGTCAAAGTCACTGCAATTGATGTTATTGCAAAAAAGTTAATGTACTAATGCACCTTTGCACAAACACACTTGGCTACAAAAACACACTTGGCTACAACGAAACTAGTCTTCTGCGGTATGTGTGAAGATTTGCAAATCCAGCCATCTTGGCACTTGCCAAGCAGCATCGCAAGATGTGGGTCTCAGCCTCGTGCTTTTCCTGTTTGCATTTGCAAGCCACTGATGTCCACATGATTGCCGAAGATCGAGTCACTTGTGAGGGATTAGATTTTGACGAACTGGAGTTTTTGGATCCAATTCGCCTGGTCAGAATGTAAGCAAATAAGAACTGCCGTCGAATTGGTGAAGGTGCAAGGTAAGTATGCTCTTGCTGTTGTCCAACTAGAATCAAGTAGATACTCTACGTTCCGGATTTGAAAGTGCAGTATGCTTCATCGCTACCAGCATTTGCCAGTTTAATGGTGTCGTCATTGCCTCACGCTGCAGGCTCGAAATGCAGATCTGTCCAAGGTTGCATTGGCCTGCAGGACTGTACTGCAAAGACATCTCCATAGCGTTTCCAGAGATTTCCTGATTTCAAACTCCGCATGTCAACGTCAAAGCCCGGATTTATGACATATTCCTGTTGAAAAAAAATAACAGACTTTTGCGAAATATGTGGTAAGAAGTTGGATAATGCTTCCACAGACAAACAGCGTGCCAGAACCTGTAGAAGCAGATCAGCCTGGAGTTTGGAACTGGAAGCAGATTTTTAATGATTTTTCATTAATCACTTTTAATCATTATGGACCTGAGATATCCTGAGATCGGATCACGGTGCGTGCCATCCAGGAAGAAGAGAGCGTCATGGCAACAAGTTTGGCAGCCGAGATCCAAATACATTGAAGGGTGCCGATGAAGATGAGAAGGGC
>DF241918.1:0-10000 GCA_000507305.1 Breviolum minutum Mf 1.05b.01 | reverse complement strand
ATCATATCCTTACCACTCGTGTTATTTTGTTGAGCTACGTCATCTCCAGCGAGTGTTCTTGCAGATGTAACGCTGAAAAGTATGCAAAACAAGCCTTGGTGAGTTCTCAGTCATATTATAATAGGATGCGTGGTAACAAGCCATGTACTGGGTAGCAACATGAAGGATGCAGCGGACAGCCCTGTCCCTTTGGCTTTTTGCTCAAGACCAGGCGTTTTGATAATAAATGATAATAATTGCATATGTCATATGTTGTATTCATAGATTCACACTGATTCGCAGATTGCTTAACCCTGAGTTGCAGGACATCAATAAAAAGAGGCCTCACACATCACGTTGCTATCAAGCCCTGCAATGTTGCCAACCTTTCCAAATCACCCTGTCATGTTGGGTTTGAAGGGAAGGAGGCCCTCCTGCAGGCTTGCACCAACAAGAGTCTAGACAACAAGCAAGCCATCCCAAATGATTGCAAATGCAATTGAATTGACTCCAAGTGCTACCATGTGCTACCGGCAACTTAGTTTCATGCATTCGATCTGACTTGAAATTGTGAGAGGTTCAGCAGCTCAGCAGGACTGATTTCCATCATTCACTACTATTTCTATCTTTTTCTCACCATTCATCAGCATCACAATGGCAGCCTACTTCTACCCGCGCGTCACTACGGTGATGGCAGTGTCATCCCTGTGGTGCCTCAGCAGAGCCCCGCCTGAACTGGGCTTTTGGTTGGGGCGCAATGGTCGCATGTTCTTTTCATTTTTTTCAATTGCTGAGAATGGTTCAAGACTTGACCTTCCTTGATTGCAGGTTTGCGATCGCAATGTCAATGGCGCCGCCGAACTTCTCTCTCTCTCCTTATCTCTCTGAATCTCTATGGGGAGTATATACTGTCATCAAATTTATCACAGGAAGTTTAGTGGAGAAACTTTCGAGTTACAGAGTGTCAAAGTCAGCATAACCGAAAAGAAACGTAAAGGAAAGAACAGAAGAGCAAAGATGAGAAAAGTAAAGCAAGGAAATGGAAAGACCGTGAGATAAGGATCAGAGAGTAAGGAGAAGAAAGGGAAAGATCAGAAAAATAAAGTTTGGAAAAATAAAGTTCAGAAACGTAAAGGCAAGAAAAGGAATGACCAGAAAAGCAAGGTAAAGAAAAAGAAAGATCACACTTGCACCAATTTTGGAGAAGTCTTGCACCAAATGCTTTTTCGAGAGATAGGATAGACGGAGCACCAAATGCTTCGTTTTTCAAAGTTTTTCAATACGAGGGGTGCATGCTTGGATCGGGCTTGGAGCGTGGGTTTGCTGTTACGCTGGATCGTCGCCCTCCGAGGGCGTTTTGCATGCCAGGCTTACTTTCGCACTGTACTTGGTGGTTTGGTTTCGATTGCGTTGTTGTTGTTGTTGTTGTTGTTGTTGTTGTTGGAAGACACAAAGACAAAGCCCCCGTGCAAACAACCAGGTAGAGCGTTGAAGACAAGATGACAAAGCCCCCGTAGAATATGGTTGTTCGTTGTTTTTGAGTGAGTTGAAATTGGTAGCAAGGATGATGGATGAGACAGCAGATTCATTGGACATATTTTGATGGAAGAAAAGACCCAATCTTTTTCAATCTTCAATAGGCTGGCTCACTTTAATTACAAAATTCAAGGCCAACCACCNGGAAGAAAAGACCAAATCTCTTTCAATCTTCAATAGGCTGGCTCACCATAATTACAGAGTTCAAAGCCAACCACCAAGAACAACCACGGGGTCTTTGTCTTCTGGCCTTGCATATTCAAGTGACATCAAGCATCGATTTGTAATCCAAATGAAATCATTGCGCCAATGAGGATAACTTTTGTTGCAGTGAGAAACAGTGCTAAGAATGATCCCATGCATCGAAATACCAATTGTCACATTCAGGGCTGAACCCCCCTATGAAAGCAACCACGGGGGCTTTGTATTTGCTTCTTGAATCTTCAATAGGCTGGCTTACCATAACTACAAAGTTCAAAGCCAAGGGACCAAAACAGATTGTGATAGAAAATTTAGGCAACCAGCATTTCCAACCATTTCTGTTGTCCGCCTAAGGCGGGGTCGGTTCGAATGCAAAAAATGGCAGAAGTGAGCTGGGCAACCAGTTGTTGTTTCAAGGCACTATTACAAAAAAAACCCATATTTACAAAACCCCTCTATAGACAGAATGGTTGTTCCTGGGGGGGGGGGTGCAGAACAACAACGGGGTCATTGTAATAGTGTCTTCAATATTCAAAACAAAAGAGGACTTGACGGGGTCATTGTATTCTTGTTCTCCTTGTTGTTGTTGTTGTTGTTGTTGTTGCTGTTGCTGTTGCTGTTGTTGTTGTTGTTGTTGTTGTGGTTGTTGTGGTTGTTGTTGTCGTTGTCGTTGTCGTTGTCGTTGTCGTTGTCGTCGGCTTTCGGTTGGTAAGTTTGTTTGTTGTATATGGGGTTAGTTTGTTGTTTTGTGTTTTTGATTGTTTGGTTGGTCTGTTGAACTTGAAGATGAATGTATTTCCCAATTCAAACGTGTTTAAAAACTTCCAGGTTATCAGCCTGTTGAGTGGTGTCCTCACGTGATGATTCCACCAATTCGGGCGATACAAACCGAGATCAAAAGTGGGCTTTCACTGCCGCATTTTGAAACGAACCGGCGGGTGAAGTTAGCCGTTGAAAGGTCAGTTGAGCCACGAAAAAACCCTGGTTGGTTGGGTTAGATAGGGAATTATACTACCCAATCATATCCTTTGACAGTACTCCCGGGCCTCCCGCACGTGGCTGAATCAAAGTACTTGGGTTTGAAGCTTCTTCTTGCTGAAGGGGATAAACATTTACTCCAGAGTTTTCTACGCAGGTCTTCCAGCGCTTTCTTCACCAACCGGCCACTGCTCACTTCTGGCACGGCCCCGAAGCATTTACGACTGCGAATGTTTCACTCTCTGGTCACCAGTACAATTTTGTGGTCTCTTGCTGTCTTAGCCCCTCTATCCACACACCATCGTGCGCTGCATATACAACATGTCACCCTGACCGGCTGGATGCTCCGATGTGCACCACATTTCTCCCGGCAAGATGTTCAGTGTATTCCCTGTGCCCGTCATGCAGTGAAGCTTTGGCTCCGCTGCTACTCCAAGCTCTGGGACCAAGTCTTGTTGGAACAACAATGGAACTGGTTGGGACATATTCTGCGCACCCCCTCCAATTCCATCCTCCACCAGGCCCTAGTGAATCTGCTTCCCACAAGCAGAGATTTTGGTCATCGGCGTGTGCACCCGGTACCCAACAACTCTGGCCACCGAATTCTTCTACGTTGGCTTCGCCACCAATCGATTGACCTGTCGCTGGCACATGACCGAGCTGCTTGGGGTGCACTTGCCTCTCGTTGGCTCTGCCGCTTTGGGGTCTGTCCGGCCACCCGGCACATCAATTTACTAAAATGTGCACCTACTGATTACCTTCCGGATGACTATCGAGGTATTCAAGGGTGCTTTCATGGTCAGCAGATTTTTGTGATTTCCATTCTTACTGACAACACGTGGGTAGTTTGCGAGCTGGACCGCACGGAAGGTTGGAGAAGGAGGCTTTTCCCTGCTGGTCTTAATTTTGCTGGATTTCATTCTATTTTGGCCCAATGTCTCCAACAATGGTGTCGACCAAATACTTTTCATTGCCGATGTCTTCTTATTCCGTTGCTCGATATGTCCTTTCAATTCATTTGGGATGGGCTTCCGGCCTCATGTGATCTCTGTAAAGCTCAGTCCCTAGTTTGCGAAATTTCCACTGTTCCTCCATTGAAGTTGGCACTGGATCTGTTGTCTGGTTCCAGCTGAATGTGCTTTGCTGTGTGTTCCGCGCCTCCCTACAACAGGGACATGAATTGATGGTGCTGGAGAGTCTGGAGAGACAGAGAGAGAGAGAGAGAGAATCATATAGGGATTATAATAAACCATAATAAGGATCCCTATTATCCAACCAGTATAATGGAAAGTATTAAGGTTTTTTTTTCCGTGGCTCCGTTGATGTTCTTTAATTGAAAAAAAAACCAAATGCCCACCATTTCCAAAACCAGGAAATATAAGGCCCTACGGTTGATGGTTCAGAAATCCTGCACCAGTTGATATGGTAAATATCCCATTAGTTACACGGTTTCATACATCCAAACGGTGGTTGTTTGAGATTTCTGAATCATCAACAGTATGAAGGCCGATTGTTGGTGACCTTAATGAAATCATACCCCTTCAAAAAAAAGGCCAGGTGGCAGTGGGGTGTCAGTCAGCCTCTCAGATTCATCATGATGATGAGGTCTGTCTTTTTCTACAAACCCTTGAAATTTTACGGCTGGAACACAATACCCAGGAAGTTTAAAGACCAAACTTTGCCCATTGGTAGTAGGGAATCCTTTACATGGATCATCCTAAAGACCATTCTTTGTTTGGTCTTGGACTTCCAGGGAATATATAATGAAGGTTTGATTGAGATGATTTTCCTTTCCAAAGGTGGTGATTTTCAGGTTCCAGCTGTTCATCTTTTAAGGTTAGTGGGTAGGACTCATTTTCAAGTATGTTTTTTTCTGAATCCATAGATTCGTCCGTCCGTGCTGAATGGGTGAAGCCTTGATATAGATGGGCGACACGGAAACCCATAAATCATGCCTTGAACAAAGCATAGCAAACCTTAGGACCTTAGGGCCTTTGACCCTTTGAGTTTAATAGGGTTTGAAATGTAACCTAAATGCCAAAAATTCAACCTTTAGCAAGGGACCTAAGTTTTCCGTCCTATTTTTTGAACAAAATCTTGGGCTTCCCAACGAAGTGGGCCCCTATATGCCAGTCATAGCTTAGGGTTAGTACTACTCCAATTCGGGGTGAACAAAACCTGTGAAATTCCATTTATATTCGGCCATTTATAGAGGCCCCATAACTCCATTTAGACTAGTAGGGGCCCATCTGGTACAGTAGCTTGTAGGCTTAGAACCAACCCTCTCTAACGACTGCCTGATGCAATGAAAATGCATTCTCACCCTCACCACCAAATGATGCTTGGATGATGGGAAAGAAGAACTGTAAACCAATGCATGTGGCCCAGCGAGAGGCTATTTTTCACCGACATATCAGCTTCTTAAGGCAATTTTCCATCCTGATTTGCCTTTTCCGAAGGTTAGGATATGTCAGTTCCCAGCAAGGTAACAAGTCTAATTTTCATTTCCCTTGCCAATACCTAAGGAGTTGGAGAGCTGGGGGATATATTTGCAGGGCCAAACAGATGTCCAGAATCCCTAAAGATCGCATAAAGCTTAGGACTCGTAAGGGGCCACATTTAGCCTCGACACCTGCGACTGGCCGCCGAGGCTATAACGATCGCATCAAGGAGAGGGTAAACCATGTGAATGCCCAGGATTCAAGGTATGATTGTGCCCTACCAAGGTGGTGGTTTTTTTAAACATTTGTTTGTTCAACTCGGATCCTTGGGGTTTCATGATCCAAATTGACGAGCATATATATTTCAAATGGGTTGAAATTACCAGGTAGTTGTCTATAGAAAACGAGAGCTTATGAGAGGCTTTTTCTATGATGTGGCTTCATATGGAGTCGTTATTCTAAGAAAAGTCTTGAAGGATTACCCCCACCTAAAACTTGTGAATCGCATGGGTATGCTATTTTTTCGACGAAAAAAACACATAGGGGGAGATGGCATCGCGCAACAAGAAAAATCGTCGCCCACTCGCCGCTGGACATGGGGCCCTGGGGCGGCAGTTAGGGCCCCGATCCTTGGAGGATCATCCCAGTGGACTCGTAAGTAGTTAGGATCACCCCCATTTATAAGCCATGAAGTTCGGCCATTTGTAAAGGGAACAACCCCAGTTAGGGGACTTACGATCACCATGGTTATTAACCACTTACTAAATGGGATGATCCTCCAAGTATAAATAGCCCCTAGTCTTCTCAGGGTGTTTTGTTTTGGTCGCGTATCCAAAATGTAGCATGTACAAGATGAGCCTCTACTACTTAATTATAAATGGAGTTAGAACCTCTATAAATGGCCTTATAAATGGAGAAGTGAGGTGATTTCACCCCTATCAGTGGATTTATGGGTCCCTACTACCACCTCCAGGTTTCCAAGCACGAAGATGGTCATCCATGCGGAATGGGGTGTCCGTTTGTTTAGGGGATCAGTTCGAGATGCCAGATACTTCAGAGTCCCAGTAAATACACATAGAGTACTGCTCATTACCAAGCTTTTCCAAAGAGCACATCCGAGTTTTTGGTGCAAGCAAACAGGTCATATTTTCAGGCAGAATTCACTTAAAACTGCTAGTTTTTTATCGGGATGCTAAGTTGGAGGTCCCAAATTTGAATCTGGTCCGAAAATTCAACATGCTACACGTTTTCGTTAAACATAACAACTGGAACCTGAAGCTATGCTGGTTGAAACCAAGTTCGGTTCATCTCCTCTTCAAACGGGGGTCGGTTTCGAAGTTCGGTTCATCTTTTCCAAGGGTCATTTTTCAGGTGCTATGCTTCTACCTGTTTGGGGGTGAGTGTTCATTTTGTTCAGGTTCTAGCAATTCACGTAGTCAGAGGAACCCCAAATTATCTAACCCCTCACAGGAGTCCTTTGAAGATGCCATTGGTTGGCTGAAGGAATGGGCATGCAGTCGTTGCTCAACCTCAGCGGAAAATGGGGGTTGAATTTGGTTCGTGCATTTTTGTCGTGGCAAACTGCCAACAGTTAATACCTCCGATATGAATGTCAACAGTCAACAGGAATCGTGGTATGACTGTCAACAATCAATAGTCAACAGCTTCTGTTTTTTCGTTTGGGGTTGAAGTTGTCTTTTTTTTCTCCCTCTCAGCCAGCTCAACATACCTTACTGCTTGCCCGACGCTGAAGAAAAAAGAATCCACTTTCCAAGCTGGTAGGTTAGGAGTGTGAGGATTCGATAAAAGCTGTATTACGGTAGTCATCTTCCCTGCATTTCGCAGCCAGCGAATTTTTCCGCACCTGAAAATGGGTGGTTTACCGGCAACAGCAGCTGCCTCTTAGGATGCCAACAAGATGGACTTATTTTTTATACAATTGTTCTTTTTTGCTGGGGGCCCACCTGAAACATGGTTTCATTTCCATCTTTTCCTCCCCCCCCGGGTTCCCCCAAAGTGTGAGAGGTGTTTCACCCACTGTTTTTCAGCCCTGAGGTTCTTTCGGCTTGGGTACACAGGTGCCAAACATAAAATGTCATGGGCGAAAGTGATGGAACTCCAAATGGGCCAGATGGGCCTTCTAGGTGGTGGCAACTCAAATAATTTTCTATTTTCACCCCGAAAATTGGGGAAGATGAACCCATTTTGACGAGCATATTTTTCAAAGGGATTGGTTCAACCGCCAACTAGGCCTTTTGTGAAGAATTCAATCGTTTTTTTGTTGTTGAGTGAAGTTTTTGTTGAGTGAAAATTCAGGAGGTTTGAAGCAATTTGGGTTTTCAAGATCCTTTAAGCAATGGTGACAAGTGAAGTTGGCAAGGAACTTGAGAGTGTTGAGCTGTTGGTTCTTTTACTTGTTTCTGCATCAAGGCATAGGCTGAAACTATAACCAATTTTTGTGAGATTTTTGAATGCCATTGGGGTATTACCATGCTTGGATCTTCAGATCAGAACGTCTCCGAATCGATTTCTGCTTTAGAACTGAGTTCATGTTCCATCTTTCTGAATGAATTTTGTGTGGTGGTCTGCCCCACAATTTCTGTGAATATTGATATAACGTATTTGACTCCTCTTTTCAGGCTGGATTTTTGGGTTGATGTTTGTTGGGTTCAGACATCTACATCCTGCAAGTTGGTTATGGAGAATCTCCCTGATTTTGTACCAAAACATCCGGGTTCCGAAGAGTAAATCGCAACTCGTGATTGCCGGATTTCTGAAGCATCCAGCAGTATGATTTGTGAGAGTTGGTGATAGTCACCCACACCAAGATGTATCTGTCTTATGATTCAATGGCAATTGAGCCACGAAAAAAAACCCTAAATTTACTTTCCATTGAATCCTGGTTGGTTGATAGGGATCCTTATGTCATGGCTTATGAAATAATCCCTATATAGCTGCGTAGTAATAGTATAACCCCCCTTTATAACCCAACAAACCAGTGGCCCTTTTTTCATGGCTCAATTATAGAAATGGATTGGGTGTGTTTCCTCCTCCGATGCTGGCTGGCTGGTCAACGGCAGGATGACGATTGTCCCCGTTCCCCATGAAAAATTATGCCTAGGAAAACTGGGAGGACGAAACTTGCAAAGGTTTTTTTAAGTAATTTGGAAAGATTTCCCCTTAAGAAATTCATGCAGAAAGGGTGCGGTGTTTAAGTTGTAAAAATGTTTGACTGGGTGGTGGTTTCGAATATCTCTTATTTTCATCCCTACCAGGGGAAATGTTCCAAACTGACTAATATTTTTCAACTGGGTTGAAACCACCAACTAGTTGACCCCTGCTGCTGGGAACCCGTTTTTTCGCACCAAGTATGATCCCTCCAAGAAGGTCCGCCCAGCTGAACTGTGTGTCTCCGGGAGGTACCTTGGGATGAGCAATTTGTGATCGAGTCCCTGCGGAGATGCCCAAGGGTTTTAGAAAGGTTCGAGGTGATTTGTGATTTCTGGCGAAAGGTGGTACCTGGTACTTGGAGGATCATCCTATTCAGGAACTGGTCAATAACGATGGTGATGGTAAGTCCCCTGAGTAGGGTGTTCATCTATAGTTTTACATGGCTACCACATACCCCCTGATCACTAACCACTGTACCTCAGTCTGGGGCCCACTCTCTAAGTGGCAACATTGCGAGGCCCAAAGGCGGTGGGCACTGCCAAAAGGAAATTGATTATATCTGACAGCCAGCCTGAGTGGTTTCAGGTGTTAGGGATGTCCCGTTGGAAGATAGGATGAATCAATGATTAGCAAACGGGATAAGAGATTGATTATATGCTCAACTTTTTAGTCCCAAGAAGCCCTGTTTGCCGCTTTGACCGGCCTAGTCACCGGTGACTTCGTCTTGGCAGGATATCTCACTTGGGCTTAAGAATCAGCCAATGGTTGATTACACCCCGGAAAACTAACGTGGATATGTTAGTTTTCAGGGGGGTAGTCATCTATGTTGCTGATATTACTATACCCTCAAAACCAACGTGGAACGGGAAAAGGAGAAACATCTACGGTCACCACCAATTTTTGGGATTCAAAAAATGTGAATTTTTCCAGGGTGTAGTAGAAAACCAACCTCAAACATACTCACCCCAACTTGGAGGATCATCTGAGTGCATGTAAGGATCGGCAGTACGGATCACCACCCCCCATGTATGTCCGCCACGGAGTGGGTGTTCGGCCATTTGGGTTGGAAGGGGTCCTACAATTCCCTCAGGAAAAGGGGTACAGAAAAGAAAAAACCATGTACTAAATGGGATGATCCTCCAAGAAGTGATGCACCCTGGAAGATTAACATGGAACCTACAAATCACCCATTTAGAAAGGAAAATGATCTTCCAAACCTCAATGATTATGTTCCATGTTAACCTACCAACTAATAACTACGGTTGATGGTTCAGAAATCCTACACCAGTTGATATGAAAAATCTACCATTATTTACAGGGTTTTATGCATCCCAGATGGTTGTTTGGGATTTCTTCCATCAACAGTGTTCCTTTTTAAGGTGGTGGTAGGAGAATTGGAAGGCCATTTGGAAGGGGTCCCACAACCTCAATAATTGGGGACAATTTGATCAGCCTTGCAACTAAACACTCACCCCCTGTGCGCGCCGTTGATTTGGAGTATGGCTTGATCCTAGTCACCAGACCAACACCAAGAAGTTATCCAAAGAGAGATGCCCATAGAGATGGTAACATGTCTGAAGCACCTGTCAATGGTTGTTTCTGCTTCCCCTAATAGGTGGTAGGTGGCATATAATCACCCAATTGGCAAGGACTATAAGTGGTATATAAGTGAAAAATATGTAAACATTCCTTCT
>DF241917.1:0-67233 GCA_000507305.1 Breviolum minutum Mf 1.05b.01 | reverse complement strand
CAGATAATCTCAGCTGGTATGCAGATAGCTTCCATCTACATAGACAAGTGTTGCAGGATACCATTCAGGTTTTCAGAATGCTCCGCATACCGATAGACTGGAATAAGACATGGATATGGGGCACCACTAAGGCAGACTACCGGTCATGGGAACAATTGGCCATTGATGTTTTGCCAGCTGGGGCTACCTTACAACCCATGCATTCGGCAGTTGACCTCGGTGTTGTCATGCATTACAGTTCTAACAACAAGCTACTCAAAATTGCCGACCGATTGAAGGATGCCATCCAAAGACTCACAAGACTAAATAGACAACACCTTTCCATTGACGTAATGGCTAAAATCATCCAAACGGCGGTGTGGCCAAAAGCTTTCTATGGTCAGGAATTGCACTTGCTAGGCAGACACCATTTTACGGAGTTGAGGTCGCAGGCAGCACGAACGCTTCTGCAAACCACTAACCCTGGGATGGCGTCGTTGGCACTTGTCTTAGCAGATACTAGTCTTGATGACCCTGAAATATACGTCACATTAAATGCAGTTAGGGCAGCAAAAGCGTTGTTGTGGACCATGACATTAGCAGAACAGATGCAATTTTTACACATAACTTGTCAATCGTTTGGAGTTTGTGCCAATACCAAAGGTCCAGCTTCAGCACTGAAAGGTTATCTTATGAGGTTAGGCGTACAAATCACTCCCACTGGAGACTTGCACTTTGTTTCAGGAGTTGTACTTAATCTTCAGAACACTCCGTTCCAGGTTTTGCGACAACATATAAGAGATGAATGGTTTAGAGATCTTCCACTCCTTACTTCAGAAAGAGCATCAGTTCGTAATGCACCAATGATTCATAGACGACTCACACACCAGACATTAGCGAAATTCCATCCATCAAAGAAAATTGGACTTCTTCGCGAAATTTGTCATACATTCCAATTGCAACAGCAGAAAAAACATTGGGCTGAAGATGCTTCCGATCAATGTCCGCACTGCACTGCAATTGATTCACGTCGTCATAGAGCAACACAATGTGAAGCCTTGAGAGATGTGTATCAAGCTCATGAACCGGTGATCAAAGTGTTGGAAGATCTTCATGATATCCATTTTGACCTCCCAGTTATCTTTTGTTCTCCGCTTCATGATATGCTCTTACAGTGTAATTATAATCCAGCCGATACAGCATTTGTACCAGACACAGTCATCAAAATTCAGCAGCAACTCGATGCAGGAATCCGACCAATTTTTTTCTCAGATGGTAGTTGCTTCGGAAACACCACACCAGGTATGTCACTCGCAGCTTGGGCACTCGTTTTTGGCCTTGCTACTACTTCAGATGAAATTGCAAGGGTTGAAGGCTTAGGTAATGACCCCCCTAATCTCTCTTCCTGGTTTTTAACGGTTGCGGTAGATAGATGCCATGGTGAACAGACAATCGACAGGGCCGAGCTATGGGCAATGCTGAAACTTCATGAGAGGTGGAAACGCACAACTTTAATCACAGATAGTGAATATGCGAAATCTTCTTGGCACTTGGTACAACAGGTCACGCATGAGCAACAGTTGATTTTTCGACCAAATGCAGATCTCTTGATTCGACTCAGACGAGCACAGGTTGGAGCAGATCACGAAGTGATTAAGGTACAATCTCATCAACTCGATGGGAAGACGCCAACAACTTCTCAACGGTTTTATCACACGCTGGGGAACATGGTCGTGGACACGATCGCAAAACAAACAAATCAAATGTTATCCATGGATATGGTGCAGCAATGGCAGGCAGAACATGCAGATATTTTGCAACAACAAACAATACGAAAGGCACACTACGACCTTTTACTCGATATTCAACCGGTACGAGCCACACTGGAACATAATAGCAGAACAACACGATCCTTGCAGATGATGTTGCCAACACAGGATAACCCGCATATCCCATTGGCACAGTTGCTGGAACAATGGTCACCAGATCCTTGTTACTGCTTTGAACTTTTTTGGCCTGCAGACGTCACGCTGGCTAGTCCTTGGGGTGAAGAAATCATGGTTGAAATGATCCAATGGTGGAATGCTTTACAGTGGCCGGTTCACAACGTTGGAGAAATCAACCGATCTGGCGTTACTTGGGCAGAACTAACACTGGACTTCTTGCAAGACAGGCAGATAAACATTCCGACACGTCACCCTTACAGCGAAGATAGATCCTTTCAAGCGAATCTGCTTATCTTGAAACATGCGGGCATTGGATTTTATCACGTGGTGAAAAATTTTTTCTATGCTATGTCGTGGCTAGATCGCAGATTGGGGGGACGCGTTTTTGCTGGCCTCACGAGAGGCAAAGTCAGTAGCTTGCAGAGACAGGGAAGTACGAATGTTCACAATGGTGTGACACCTCGGCCACGACTTGCACGCCAGCAGGAAGTGGTTCGGACGATATCTGAATACCGGAGGGATTCGACAGAAAGATTCACGGGGCTGACTTCTTGGCCATGGAGTGACGATTTTTGGCGCATGTTGAGAACTGGAAGATGAGAATTTATTTAAAAATTTTGGGGTGAAGAGTATCCGCCAAAATGGTGTTGATGCCATCACTCAGGTGCTAATTTGTGGAGTTTCACACAGAACAAGACCATGAACCAGCGTCTGGTTGAGTTCGCAGGCCAGGCGTTGGGAATAAGGGTGTCCGGTGAAATATTTTAATTTGGCCAGATATAATATACCCCTCCCTGAAACTAACATAGTACCTGAGAATGGATGGTTGGAATACGAGCCTTTCCTTGTGGGCTTGTTGCCACATCCTTCCGGTCTTTGAAGGTTTACCTTTTGGTTGAAGTGAGCAGGTCACCTCCAGGTTGGTTCTTTTGCAAATCGGAGGTTGTACTATCCACTAAGAAATTGGGTGTTTTTGTTTTCTTTCCGGTGACTTTTTTTCCTTTTGTTGTTTGATTCTATTTCTTGTGAAATATAAGCCATATACTGACACATAATTCAAAAAAGAACACTATTTCTGTACACGATTTCATGGAATTGTCTCCTAGTGGGTTTTTGAACGAAAATTGCTTGAACGAATGCAGTGTTTTCTTTTCGGTAGAAATACTTCTGCCTATTTAGGTGACATTCCAATTTGAGAAGATGAACCTCATTTATGTTATAGATACTAATTAAATTAAACTATATAAGACTTCCAGATCAATGTTGAAACGGTATTTCATCTTGGCATGTTGCCTGGAAGCTTCCTCATTTCCATCACTGACGAATGTTTCGTTTTTCTCCCTGAGGAAGGAGATGTGATCCTTTCGGCTTATGATACCTTGGTATCAAAGGTAACGATGACAGGGCGCCTAGTGAACGTGGGTGCTGGTTCCAATCGAGAGACTCAGCCATTTTTGGCGATGTTTGCCCAGGGTTTGTTTAGTTGAAGGGGTCATGAAGTTACCAATATTTCGGTGGGGGATCAGGATCTTGAATGCAAATGTTATGGTCATGTTCAGTGATTTGCTCTTGAAGAATCGGTGCATTCTTTGGGTAATGGTGTCATATTAGAAAAACACGCGTCGTTTCCAGTGTTGAGAAGTGTCTCACTTGTTGAGCTCCATAGATCAGCATGACATGAATGCACGGGTTTGATTGGAATATGAAATTGGTTGGCCAGATTTTGAAGCATCCATAGGAAGGTGTTACATGTGGCTATTCCATTCATGATGGCAATATTGCTTCCAATATTCTCAAAAAATGTTTCCAATATTACCCCCAAAAAAGATCACACCTTTTTCAAACCTGTCATGAACAGGACAAATCAACTTTGTTTAGTGTAGATGTCCTGTTGAGGTCAGTCTTCCGTAGCTTCGTCGGCCTGTTGTTGCTAGTCTTCAGCCTTCAATTTTGACAAAATTGGCAAAAAGGTCAGGTAGTGAGATTGTTGCTTCTCTAAATCCGCACATTTGAAGGGAATCATGTTAGGGGGATTTGCCGCATATGCCCAGGCTTTTGACTAGCGGAGACTCCAGTCACGTACCTAAAATTCACCCCAAAGACTTGCAGAAACATGTCGATGATACTGTTGATGAAAGAAATCCTGCACCACCTGAAATGTATAAAACCTTGTATGGGATAAACTACCAACCTCACCTGGTGATCGCCGGATTTCTGAACCATCAACAGTACCTCAGCATATTGCATGCAATGGTCCCTGGGACCTTTTTCTTGCTCAGGATCCTTTGTGGGAGCTGGCAGATGCTAGAAATGTCAGCCGTGCTGTGTTCATAGATCCGGGTGGGCCAATCCCTGGACAAGTGCCCAAGTTGCAAAAAAAAAGCGGGACGTTTTTTGATAATGTTTTTGGTGTTATTTTTCCTACCAGCAACTAGTAAAGAGATAGTATCCGGGCTCTAACTCCACTAGAAACTCATTAAACACCATATACAACTGGATTCGAAAACAAGGAAATCGGTTCTTTCCAACATTTCCCACACACACCTAATTACCAGGTGATTCCTCGAGGAGTTCAGTTTCTGACCGAAGCGGCAGAACCGGGGAATTTGGCATTTTTGCTGCGAAAAGGAAAACTTCTTCCAAAAAAGTCACCTGGTGTGATGCAAATCGACTTCTTGAAAGTGGATGTTGATGGATGTGATGCTTGGTTTTTTGACAAACCTGAGACCCGAAAAAGTAGGGGAATGAAATGAATGAAGCTCATGGGGATGAAACTTCATTCCCATAGGGGACAGCCAGTTTGAAATGATTGGATATTCAGTAGACAAATCACATTGATTGATCTTGGAGGTTTCTAATTGATCAGTGGTTTTTCTAAACGGACCTTAAAATATAAGGCACTTGTAATGGGTATACATGAGGGGGTTACGAATCACTTATTTACCACATCCAAGATGCGAGCTAAACCATATCCTCCAAGGAGGCAACGTGGAATGCGTTTTGGTGTGATCATCAAATGTTTCATTCAAACTTCTTAAAGGTCTCTCAACAGTACAGTTAAAACATGTGCTTTTTTCGCATGTTTGTTCGCTGTTGTACAGCACCATGTTCGACTCCCTGCAGCTTTCCTAGCAAAGATTCCAACACCGCATTTTATTGCGATTCGCGGTCGGCGATGTGATCTTTTCCGCGCCGCCTTTGAGGATTGTGTCTTGGCCGCCTTGTTGTTGCGCTTGGTGCGACCTAAAGTGATTATCATGGAGATCAATTGGAGCCTACCTCCACCCTTACGTTTTGTGCGTCAATGTCATGAGGGCTGGTGGTCTACTTGGATCAAGTTGCCTTGGTTTTGATTAGGATTGCCGGATCCAGCTTTCAGATATGAGTGACGAAAAACATCTTAAAGATTGAAGGAATGCATTTTTTTGAGTTTTGCAAAGAAGGCAAACAGAAAAATGTATATATAGACACGTGGAATCATGTATAGATAAAACATGAGATTCAGATGAATGAGATGTTAGGCGCAATGCATTGTTTGAATGTGATACTTGTTTTGCTGAAGTTTCGTATGTTTGAAATATCTTCTCATCCCTCACATCCCAAGTCTGTTCCACGATGAGGTTTAGTTCGTTGGGTCTCACACCTAGTACCCATGGTTGCTCCTTATCTGGTGCTGTTGCAGAATTATCTCATTTTGGTTATTCCTTATGGAGGCTTTCTGGCTATGTTAATGCTTTGTTCGTGCGAGAAGATATGGTGAAACATTTGGGGGGCCATGTGGATGAAGTGAGATGTTATAATGAAGCCTGGAAGTATCCACCTATGGTTCGATATATGGATCCTATTTTGATGGATGATTGGAGAAAAGGTTCAGTTGAAAATGCATTGAAACATGCTTGGAGCAACTTCTCTTGCTATCATACGCTATTGAACATCAGTTATCTTCCTTTCTCCCTCTCCGTGTGATGCAAGCAAATCGCTCAACCTGTTGAATGCGGCACCAATGATGAGACCTACTGCTGGTTGGTTCACAAAGTGGCTACGGGAAGCTGGTGGCAGTGTAACGCAAAGGACTCAGTGGACGAGACTAGGGCAGCCCGTCGCTGATTAAAAAAATCACGGTGGGTTGAACGTAAACATACGTGACCAGCGTGAAGCTCGACAGCACTTCGGAGATAGCAGCTTGAAAAAGAGGGCACTGGCAGAGAGATAGCAGCTGGTGAAACGTTGTTCAATTGGTTCATCATGATTTGCAATATTTTGCAATCACTATTTGCCTTCAGAAGTTTCGAAAAGTAAGGTGCGGCTATTCAAGCTTGCAGTGTTGGGCGCCAATGGCACCACGCTGTAGAATTGGTACGTGAGATGAAAGGCTATTGGGGTGAAGGGGGTTGAACGCTATTTACGACGGGCCTTAATGGGTGGCCGAATTTCTCTTCATCAACACTATGACCCACAAGGCATCACCAGGTCAAACACTTGTTTTGTTGTTCTAGCTGATGCTTTCGAATGGATAGATATACATCCCTTCTTCCAAGAGAGTTACATGTTACAGCGAGAAAAACAAAACTAGTTGTAGTTGTATAGGTGGGGGATGTTCATAAATTCATAAACCAACAAAATGACATCTATGAATCAACCAAGTTTTCAACCGGATAATTGTGACATTCGTGTTTTTTTTCATTGCTTACACATGCCAACCCCCCAATACCCAATGGATGTCGACTCATCGTTGTTCTGGGAGGAGCTGCGCTATCCTTGAATAACGAGGTCTGTGCTGCAGCCATCAACTCATGCTAGGGAGCCTAGATGGAGATGTTGAAACATGGTGATACACCAAATAAAGATGCATGTAAGGTAGAGAGAGAGAGAGAGATACCCTTGCAAAAACTAACATGACCATGGACATCTACCTTTTGAAGATGTATTTCCTATTTGAAAATGGGTTTGGAGGTGTAATTCAGCTAACACATTTCAGTGATACCCACAACTCACACCTTTTGAGAAGGTTTTCACTGGGCTTGTCTTTGTCTCATATCCCAGGGGGCTACTGAAAATGGACCATTCGTTGGAGGTATTACGAATCCCAACAAGGGTAGTTGTTTGTGGTTGCCAGTTCGTAATCACCTAAAGCCACTTCAGGTAATGATCAGAAGGATACACCCCCGAAATTTAACATGGAACCTGAAAATAATGGTTTCCAAAAGGACTTTCCTTTTCAGGTTCCATGTTAATTTCGGGGGTGTACTTAGTGAACAGTTTGGTGTTTCCAATACCATTTCTACAAATTGTCAACCAGGCTTTGAGTTGATGAAGTTTGTTGGAGTTCCAAAGCCTTTTAATTTTCCGTGGAGTTCATGTGCGTGTGTGTGTGAACTGGGTTGGAGCCAAGCAGAAGCTGTTACACCGGTTGGTTGACTGCCAAGCCATGTTACATTATTGATGTTGATGTGAAGGGATCAGTCTGACGATTGTTGGATTTTTGGTTTCGGTGCTATAAGAACATATTTGTTTAACGGGCTTTGAAAATCATTTGGCCGGTGGAAGGGTCAACATACCCAGGCGGATAGCAAATGTGTATCGTTTGGGATGGCTAGAACTTTCAAATGGCTTCAACATTAGTTTTCCCCAAAATTACTTGAGGATACAATGATCTGACAGAGATGCGCATATGTTTCAAATCGGTGTTTGAAACCAACCACTTCAACTGGATGTTTGACGATTCTTGATCGCTAATTGTGAGTCATGGAGATGCATGCGACATACCATAGCAGATAATCGGACTTGAGGGGGAACTAGACTCACATCACCACCAACATGAACCAATAACCACTACTACTGAGGTTTTCAAAAATCTATGGTAGCTTACAAAAAAACAAATTTTGAATCGGTGAAGGTGCCTTTTTTTCCACCCCAAAAAATTGGAGAACAAGCAGAAAGCTGCCAGAAGATCCATCGAAGTGTTTTTTGGGGGGATCACCTTGTGGATTCATTTTAGAAGTAGGGGATCCAGTTTCAAAATGGATTGACAAGCTTCAAAATGGATCAAAACTAGGTGGTGGTTTCAAATATTTTTGATGTTCACCCCGAAAATTGGGGAAGATGAACCCAATTTGACGAGCATATTTTTTCAAAGGGGTTGAATCAAACCACCAGAAAATGGATTACTGAAACTTGTTCAATCCATTTTGATCCAATTCAACTTGCCCATTCTGAGTTGGTTATGTGAGGTGTTGTTCCCTTCGATAGTGGTCAAGATGATGTTTGGCTTGAAGCACTACGTCTCTTCCAAGACCTCACGGTGCCCTTTTCGCGATGTGTTTTTTTTGAAAGTTTCAAGTTGAAAATCTTGAAGCTTTCAAGTCACACATTTTGGTGGGTTTTAATGGGAAGCTTTTGGTAACCTTTGGTGGTTAAATAGACAACCTACCCCTTATTCTGGGAGGATGAAATCATAGCATGACATGGGAATCCATGTGAAACAAGAAGGATTTCACTATATTTCAAATAAACCCCACAGCATAATATCTATGAATCATCCCCATTGTTACAATACAGGATGTTGCTTATGTTATTCAATAACAGTTTCTGTTGTTGTGCAATCTGAACCATCCTGAGGATTAAAACAATCAAGTCTCATCATCAAGTGAATGGAGAGATTTTCATTCAGAGAGGCATCGCTAAAAGCAATTGGATTTTTTTGTGCACGAGCATTCCAAGTGACTAAGTGACTAAGCATTGATTCCTCTGTGCTTACCTAGTCTTGAAGGCGATAGAAAACAAATCCCCACATGAACAGAAGCATCGTTTTACACATTTCCAATGTCAACATCTCACTTTGTGTGTTTCTTTTTCCAATTCGCTTGGGATGGCGTTTTAAGGCTAGCTGCTTGCTTCAAAGAGAAGTTCCCTCGATTCTAACATGTCAGTGACAGACAGGTTGAACATATGAAGTAATTGAGGATGCATTCATCAAATTTCAAGGATATGGGAAAAACATTCAAGCATATTCCCAAGTACATATGGATTAGAACGGAGGGATGCAATTTGAGAAAGCTGGGGACACCTTTGTTTGTATATGGGATACCATTGTCAGTATTCTATTGGATCAACCTGCTCCTTCAAAAATATTACCGAATATACCTACTAATAAAAGGTTATGTACCTTAATAGATTCGTAAATATGTTACCACCATTTACCAACTATAGTACAACATACCAACTACTACTTTACACTGCAACATATCCCCATGCCACCATGGCATCCTAAGGCCACCACTGAGCCGGATGGTGTCGGGAGAGCCAAGGGATGGATGGGAAGTCTGGGATTGGTTGAGGTTTGTCAAGGCAGCTTTCTGGAAGGTTGAAGAAATCAATTATACATCAAGGTTTTCATCACTACTTTAGGACAATACCATTGATGTGACAATACCCACTAGAAGGTAAAACACACCAGGTTTCATCCACTATGAGGTTCATCAACCTAGATGTGTTTTGGATGGTTTGTCAAGGTTTAAAAAAAAACACATCTAGGTTGATGAAATCTGGTCAAATTATAGCGACCTCACACGAGTTTTCACCCCCAAATGGTGGTTTAGTAAGGCCCCCCTTGATTCAGGGAAAGCTAGGTTGGTGAAATACTATAATTTGGCCAGATGAAATATCACTATAATTTGGCTAGGTAAAATTCGTTTAGAGATGGGATATGACATGTTTATAAATTTATATGTTTACAAGGTATGATTAATTTCAGCTGTACAACTGGTACATGCATCCTTTATATGGGATGTTGGTATTGACACATATGTTTCTATTTATTTGTCTTAAAATCTTTCGGAACAACTGGTGTTGGATTTCTTCCATCAACAGGAAGCAAGTGATTCTTTTTTTTATACAGCAAGAAAATCTGCTTGTTCTTCTGGTTGTCATTGTGTTATGTTATGATGTGATCTTAAATGATGCTTTAACTGTTGATACTTGTGAGGTGTTTGTTGGGTGATGAAGTACTCTCTTACCCTTTTTGGCAAATTAATATATTATCTTGCCCAAGAAGAAGGGATGATACTGCTGTTGATACTTCAGACATCTCTGGCGACTGCACGATTTACGATGGGATCAACATCCCATCAACTGTCTTCCTGGCATCCTGGTGAAAAACACGTGTGTTTCATCTAGTTCAAAGATGGCATGCATTTTTTTAGATACACTCACGGAAACTAGCATGAAACCTAAAGCCATGATAGTTTCCGATTCGGTTCATCTCTTCCAGGGGTCCATTTCAGGTTCCATGTTTGCTTTTTGAGGGTTTATGAAATGCCTTTGTCCAAGCCATCCCAAACATGACCCAAATAAACAACAACTTGACCATTGGTTGGATCTACCCCCGACCCAGTAACAGCGGCAAATGAAGGTTATATAGAGGGAACCCGGAGCCCCTACTTCTGACAATAATCCTGGTGGTGACTGACATCCTGGGTGATGGGGTGAACCTAAACTAGGTGGTGAAGTTTCAACTTGTTTTGAGCTACAGATTTTTGTTGTTCCATCAGATTAGTGGAAAATACGCCTGAAAAAACACAAAAAACTTGCAATCCAAGTGATTTGGATACGTTCACATAGATACAAAGTGGGCCCCTATTAGTTATAAATGGAGTTTTACCCCCCTATAAAATGGCCAAAAGTAAACCAGGTAATTTTGGTTAAAATCATAACCCCTATATTAAAATGGAATTGAGTTAAGGGACCCTACTTAGTAGGTTGGTTGGTAGTAACGGGCCCCCTGTGGCTGTCCCTTGCGCCCGAATTTCAAAGCTTCACGCTTCAGGTAACTTACATTGCCCTCCTCTCAGCCTTTGCCGGTTGTAGTAGGCGCCACGGTGGTGAACCGAAGGAAGGTTTGGTTGGTCAGTTGTGTTGTGAGTTGTGGGGCTGTTTTTTTTTGCAGAAACCCCATGAAATTAGGTTTTTGCAGGGATTCCGGAAAAACAAACCAGGATTTTAATGGAATGTTAATGGTGGGTGTTTAACAGCCGCTGCTGTTTTGTCGGTTGCAGAAACGCAGGTGGGAAGAAGCTTTGCTACTACATCGGCAGACAGAACACAGCGAGTCATTAGAGGCGTGATGAAGGTTGGTTCGGAGTTCAGGTATCACAACTAGTGATAAGCAGCCAAAATAGCTACGAATGATGTATGTTCAATGTAAACTTTCCGAATTCTACAAGTCATTAGATACACAAAACTCACCGATGACAGATTTGCCAAATACTGATATTTTAAAGGCAAAAACGAGATGAAACCCGGTCAACTCGATGGTTTTTGGGTTTTCTTTACAGCCTCAGAATCATGAGAAATGGCAAAAACCAACAGCTCGCACCTGCCAGGAGGCCGGGCCCCAAAAGGATCAAAAGGAAATTATATCTTCCAACCCCTTTGATTTAGGTACTACTTTAGTTTCAGGGAGTGTATATACCGTGTATATATACATACTATGGATTACATAGATATCTTGGGGCTTGCTTGGGCCTAAACCCTATTACAGTCGATAGATAGTCTAATTATTCATTTTTATGAAGGGAACCCTATTAACCTCCATCATCCGCTCTTACAGTGTTTAGACAAGGCCCAATAGATATCAAAATCAACAACATAAAAGAACACAGAAACCATATCAAGTAGCACAAAGTTTCTATGCCGTACCCACCCGGCCGTCTCCACCGATCGAATCTTCTTAAAAATCATGGGAAACTGTTCCAACCATTCATTTTTCAGGTCAATCATTTTGAACCACAACACAACAAATAGGTCGCGGTTGCACCAAAAAAACGCCTACTGATCAGTTTACTGATACGTTGCCCAAACAGAGGAGGTTTTTGCAGGGACGTCCCCACCACTTCCATACTTCCATCCAGTTTGATGTTCCATCCAGTGGATCTTCACAATTTTTCCTTACCATGTATTGACGAAGTGAAAAAATGTCAAATATCCACCCAAGTACCAAAAGACTAAATCTTCAATAAGTCTTCCTATCAACCATTCATTATACCATCAAACCTTGTAATTATGAGTGCAGGACACCCCAAGCTAAACAGCAAGGTTTGGTGCTCCAAATGTCCCTTTCTTTCTTCGTTTGTTTGTTTCAAAGCATTAAATGATGTGTGTGTGTGTGTGTGTTTCTTTTCAACTTTCAGATGTGAGGGTCAAATGTAGGACATACAACTCGCAAACCTCGAAAACAGGATCGACTTCGTTGTACCAATTGTGTGGTCACAGCCTGTGCTCGTGGTATTGCTTGGCCTATTGCCTTGCAAGTCTTCGACGAGACACCCAGGTGTTTGGGTGCCGATTTTTTTTGGGTGGGGAGAGATTTTTCAGATCTGGGGTTTGGAAGGGGAAGATTTTTTTTCTCCCGGAAACTAACAGTTTACCGTTCACCCCCTGAATTGGGCCAAAACCCAAAAGGCAAGGATCATAATCTCCCACGCACCAATTTTCGCAAGCTGTTAGTGTCGGGGAGGGTAGACTCTAGTTGAGGTCATGAGATACCCTCCTGGGAACTAACATATCTCATACCAAGGCACTTTTGAAGATGAGTTTCCTCTTCCCCAGGTGGGATATGTTAGTTCCATGGAGGGTATTTTGCCTATTCTACATAAGACAATTTACGGTCATGTTTATAAATCCCACTTAAGTAATGATTTGAAGAGTTCGACCGGATTTCGGAAAAAGCAAGAGGTTCGAGGAATCACGATTTATCAACCAAAAATCGGAGCCTTGTAAATCCAAACTATACAACATGTTGGTACAGGATCCACACCAAAACAAATCCGGAGCAGGTGTTTTCGTTTTCGCTTGTTTGCAGGTTGATTCTGTTGATCTTTCCAGTGAGTTTTAAACACCCAAAGCTGGTGATTCTATGAGTTAACAGTTGGTTTTTCAAGCCAACGAGTCAACCATCATCACGCTGGGATTTTGGGTGCTTTTTTTGTCCCCGACCCCCCCACTTGGAGGATCATCCCACATGGAAGGTCATTTGGAAGGGGTCCCACAACCCGATCCTTAGGGGACAACAAGGATCACCTGGTTATTAACCACTTACAAGTCATGGGATGATCCTCCAAGTGGATAGGGGGAAACATGTCATACTGTTGATGGTGAGAAAAATCTGGCTATATAACCAGTTGAGTTTGGCATCTTTATTCCCATTATTTTTGAAAGGGTTTCTATACATCCCAAATGGTTAGCCGGAATTCTTCCACTAAGTGTTTGGGTTTTTTAGGGAGAGATTATGTGCTAACAGTTCACCCCCGAAAATAGGTGTTCCCAAAAGGAAATCAGTCTTCCGACCATCCATTTTCAGGGACTAAATGGGATGATCCTCTTACTTTCCGTTGAATCCTGGTTGTTTTTTTCCGGGAAAAATCCTTATGTCATGGTTAATGACATAATCCCCACATAACCGGGTAGGATTTCATCCCCAACAAGTACCCCAACCAACCTTTTTCATTGCTCCAATTTCAGGCCGAGTTTGGTGACCAACAATGCAGTGCTCTCGGCCTTTGCGGAGGGATCTCAATGGAGATTAGCACTACAGGTGCCCGGTAGATGGATGGGGATCCCCAATTTGAAGTGGGAAATGCATTGATGTTTTTTTGGGGGTGAAAATAAGGTCTATATACTTGTATATATATATATAATACAGATTATATTCATATTTATGAGATATCTGATTTTTTGGTTGAAGCAAGATCTTTTTGGTTCCTTGATTCTTTGCATTGTTTTTGTTTCTGATTGTAAAATAGAAGCTGCTGGTTTATTTGTTCCCCTTCAGTGGCTGGGTTGCTTGGTGTTTTGGAAAGGTATGTTCCTTGCTCCCCATGTTCCACAGAATCTCGAAGCAGGAATCCGGGCTATGTTAAAAGAGGAAGCCACAACTTTGTAGAAACTGTTGTATTAAACCATTTTTGTTATTGTTCGTCCTGAAAATTGGAGAAGATGAAGCGAATTTGACGAAGAGATTTTTCAGTTTGGCCGGTTGAAAACAACAACTGTACTCAAGTGTGGAAGCGAACCAGTTTGAATCACAAAATGTATTGCCAAGTGCAGTGGTGACACTTGCTTTGCTCAACAAAAGGGGTGATGTTTTGGTGATTTTGATAGTCATCTCCATTAAAGCTTCAATGAAATCACGGAATTCACCCAGAAAAAAAGACGTTTTTCGGGGACGATTTGCTCCATCAAAACATCTCCAGTGTTTGCAGATTCTTAGAGCAAATGCAAGAAAACATGTCCCCAAGGTGATCGAGAAAAATGGAAAAATCAAAAACCTGAAACTTCCACACGATTGGAGAGTTAAATGGTGGTTGTCGATGATGATGATGATGATGATGATGATGATGATGATGATGATGATGACGATGATGACGATGATGGAAGAGACATGCAGCGATAACCAGGTTAAGCTATAGAAAGCCTGGGACGGTAATTAATGGAAGATTGGCCATATTATTTGGTAAGCGTTGGCTTTCTGAACCATCAACCCGCATCATTTGCTCAGACAATTTTCTTTTGCTCAGCAGAACATGCTTGTTCCCACGTGATGTTTGGCAAAATTTGAGGGATGTACACTCTGAAGATTTCACATAGACTGTAAAATTCGATGAAGGTTTCAAAGAAAACAAGTTTGCCTTCAAAAGTGGGGATTTGAGGTGTGCAATGTCCATGTGAATTTGCGGGGAGTGTATTTTGACTGTAATCGCCACGGGGAAGGTGCTACAAGAGCTACCGCGCCAGAAGTTGTCTCCAACAGTGCCTTGGAAAAGGATCGAAAATAATAGACACAAAACTAGGTGTTTAGTGCTACAAACGGGAGACAATCCATTCTCTTGTGACCAAAATTTTACTTGAAATTTTGAGAAACTGAAAGACAATCATGCGAGCAGTGGACAAAAACAGGTTGTTTGGATATCTGGGAACTTGATCGGAAAAAAATGCTAGTCACGCCTACAACCCTAAAAGCTTATATTAGATAACCCCTAAAATACCGTATGTTAGAAAGGAAAATCTTTTTGAAACCATTTTCATATCCATTCATGAAATTTCCAAGGTCTACATTTAAGAAACCAATCCAAATTGTCAAAGGGTACGAATTGACTCGCTCTTGTTTTTGAATGGCAACATTCAATATTCCTGAAATCCAAAGGTTCCCTGTTGAAGTCATATCAAAAGATCTTTTCTGTCAAGAGGAGATTCCAGGAAAACACCGAGTCGAAGAAGCTTTTGGTGAAAAAACCCGCTGAAAAAACACTGAGGAAGTTACCTTAAACACCGTGCTGTATGCACTCTGTCGTGGATCTCATCATGTAGCTGCTCAGCGTTTGCTAGGCTTCCAGTGGGTCGCGATGTGTCACATGTTGTTGTTGTTGTTGTTGTTGTTGTTGTTGTTGTTGTTGTTGTTGTTGTTGTTGTTGTTGTGGTGAAAAGAAACGAGCACATTGGAAACTCGTTCTCTCATCACAGGAAAGATACTATACATCAACACGAGATTCTTGATGTGGTCTCCCTCAACAATTGCTGTGTCTTTTTGAAAAGTCCGGATTCTGATGTCCAATCTAGGTGGTGGTTTCAAGCATTTTTTATTCTTACCCCTACTTGGGGAAATGATCCAAATTGACAAAATATGTTTCAAATGGGTTGGTTCAACCACCAACTAGCAATCTTTGTGGGAGTTTGGTGTCCAAAAAATTGAAAAGCGCTTGAAGCGGCCCACTCAAAGGATATTAAAGCTCAATATTACAAAAGTTCTCTTGTTTTCCGAACATGTTTGGCTTTTCAGATGTGAAACTCTAACCCCAACATTGAATCAGCGCAACTGGATTTGAAGCTATGCCAGGAAACATGCCATCTTACAGCTTAACAGCTGACTTGTATAGCTATACTACGGTGATGTCGGCATGTACAAGTGTGAGCTGCCACTTGGTTCAAACTCAAAACTCTGGGGCTGAGAGGGTGTGACTCCCAAAATTTTTGAAGCATGCTATCATGTCCCCAATTGGGAGAGGGGGATTAACTCCCACAATTTCATGTGTCATTAGAGCATCCTATTGTGGTGATTGACCCAGTTGTACTCGTAGTGACTACAAGCATCATCACAATCACCATGAATCTTTTCTAGGAGTGATCCTTTCTTACCTTCAATTATAGACTACCGGGAAGAGGTGACAAGCCCCAAGATATCACATGGTTATTTTGGTCCTAAGAAATCCTAAGCGCTTTCGATCCCGGCCATTTCAAACATCATGACATCACTGCATCAGTTGAAGGTACCGATCCTTGTGTTCCAAAACTACCAACCTCAACTACCACCATTTTGACAACTTGAAAAACTCAACATATTTGCCTGGCTACGGAAAAGGGAGAGGGGTCATGATGTCATGTGATCTCATGTTTGTGTTTTTTTTTCGCAGGGACACTGGTGAGTGAGAGTCTCCCAAGGACATGCCAAGTGAAAACAACCCATGTTTTTCAAGAATACATTCGAATGGAAGTCCAACAATTGTGGAGACCTGAGCCATTTCGAAACTCTTACAGTCTTAACAGATCACACTTGAAGCCCTTACCCTACCAATTCAATCATTACCACCCCCCCAAAGTTTGAGGTGACAGTTTGCCCCTGGGAAAAAAAAAGAGTGCTTGGAAGATCCTTTCAACTGTTCCTTTTCGAGATGCAATTTGGTAGATTTTTTTCAGGGCCAAAAAAACTTCCCCAAAGAAAAGGTCTACGCGATAATCCGACAGCCAAGCCATTGAGGTTGGGAGATGACTTGCCACTTTGATGAATTTGTGGGTGTTTGGTAGTGATGAAGGAGGATTTGGATTCACAAACCAAGGGAAAAAAGGGGGGTGGTGTTCTTTCAGGGGTCATTAAATGGGACCCATTTTCGGGGGGTTGCAAGCACTGCAAATGTATGTTAATGTTCATGGGTTTGATTTCCCTTATACTAGTGCATTGTTTGGGTTGGACATATGACCCCTGTTTTTTTTATGGGCTGTTGCATCAGCAGGTCTCCGTGGGTCTTTATAACTATAATAATCCAACGTGCAGGAAGGTTTTTGCTGAGGCGAGGAGTGAAATATTATATTGTTTTTAGTAGGAGATGATATGACATGATACGACCTGTATGTATCCCTTAGTTCCATGCTACCCTCGTAAAAAGTCGGTGAAGAGTCATGGTTTTTTGGCCAGCATCCTGGGTCAATTTGGAGGCGTCGGTTGTTGGTTGGCAAAATACCCCGGATAAAAATGTTCTACCCCCAAACCTCGGAAAAATCATGAAATGATATGTGATGAGTTGTTTCTAGCTATTTTTTGGAATGCACCGCCTTTTTTTTTATTGATGAAAATTGAGAGATTCTCCCCGTGATTTTTTTTGAAGAATTCATTGGGATTGGTTCCTATGGGTTGGCTGTATCATTGTCTCCCTTGGCTAAGGTGATTTGCTATGCACAATGATCTCCAAGAAGATTGATCCAGGAGTGGAAGACTTGGGTAAATTCATCAAAAAATGGTGATGGACAACTTTAGCTATGACATTTAGGACTATGTTTTTACACATTGACAGTGTTTTGGCAAACCTTACTTGCAGCTAGTTCCTTAGGAACTTGGCACCTTTTGAGTTTAATGTAGATGTGTACCCGGTAAAAATGAAACATCATTTTGTAGCCAGTAGCATAAAAACATCATTTAGCAACATTCAGCGAGGTGTAAAAACATCTCCCAATATCTCAAGTTGAATCAAACTTCACAGCCTTCGAAGCAAAGATTTGGACAACCCGCTCTTCGACGGAAATTGTGGATGACGATCAGATCAACCCTACCTGCCATGATTGTATCAACCACCACGGATGTCTAAAAACTACTCGTAAATAGTGGGAGAAACTACCGTACTACAGGATTTCTGAACCATCAACAATAGTTAAGTTAGAATGTAAAACAACTCATATTAAGAAATACAAGCCTCATATTTGCCAAAGCAATTCAACAAAACACCTGCACTGTTGTTGTTTTGTTGGCATTCAGCTTGACAGCGCAAAAATGAATGACGAGCTGAGCTCTTGTCTTTCTTGAGGGTTTGGGATGAATGTCTTCTTTGGGAAAAAGGTTTAAGATCGCATTTCAGGGGCTTAAAACCATGAATGGTCATCCAGGAATCCAGTATCCAACCATTTTTGGTGATGTTTATGGGATACATTCATTGCAAAGTCTCTTGAGGCCGTATGTTTCACCATGTCCAGCAATATTTAATGTATCTGACTTTTGACGGAAAGTCACTGTTTCAGTCCAGCTGAACTTACATTGAATTTGCCAGACATCTACAGCATCAACAACATCATTGGAGCGTTGGCCAATACCCCCAAGTGGAAAGAGGCGGGAAACCCGAAGTGGTTGAAACCGGGTGGTTTCACGTTTGGACGGTATAATTCGCCTCCATATCGGAGTATATCACCATGAACTCACCAAGTCGTAAATTTGTTTGTTGATTTTTTTCAAGGAAAAAATCGAGGAAAAGTCTTCCAAGTCCCATATTTGTTTTGTTTCTTACCTTGGTTACTTTTAGGGACAATTTTTCTCATGGGTTACCCTACTGCTTCAATCCAACTTCCCTGCTGGCAACACCTGCTGTTGGTGTTGCTGTTATGTACCAAACTTCCCGCATGGAATGGATCCAGGTGAATGTTGTTGCCTTTTTTTTTGTTTCAGGGTTTCCGTCATTTTTTCCTTTAACGGTGTGACCTAAGGATGGTCCATTTGTGATTTGTACCTTCGGTTCGGGGTGATTAAAACGGTGATGAAAACTCATCAAATCAAGTCTGTGACCCTTTTTGTTTTGGGGATGCTGGCAATTTTTTGGGATACAGGGGATGAGTTGTTCAAAACAATTCATATGAAATTATATGGAGATTTTCAATAAGCTATGAAATCAGGATCCGAAAATACAGGCACCGGGCACCGAATATGTTCATAGTTTCACTGGTGGGTTTGGGATCGCCACTGAGCCACAGCGATCCCTGTCCCCGATCCGTAGATTTTCAGGCACTTCATATGTTCAGCAACATGCAGAACTTCCGAATGGTGCCTTGGCATGGTGTCATTCCGGCAGTGTTTTCCGGGACTTTGGCAGTCATCAAATTCGCTTCCCTGAATGTGTTCACAAAAATTGCTGATTAGCCTTTGAATATCTTTGAATCATGTTTCGAATCCAAAACAACATCGGCAATGGTCATCAGACTTGATGGGTGAATCAATGTGAATCACAAGGTGTGGAATCACAATCACCAGATAGGAATAATTAACGGGACAAAAACAGGGCATCCACTGGTATCATCAATGTTGCCGAGTCCAATTTGGACGAGAAATACCACTTCCAATAGGTGGTACTTTCACATATTTGTTGGATTTTTCTCACACTTTGGGTGGAGTTCAGCGATGAAGTTGAAAGTTGAATCCGATGAAATTTCATGATTTGTTCATTGGGACCCGTGTTTTGGGTCCCTTCTTCATCACGACTTTTCCAGTTGGCCTGATGGGACTGGGATGCTTCCTATAGTACTAAACCTTTTTTTGCAAAGTGGGAAGCTTTTTTAATGATTCACGCTTAGGACCTTCCTAAAACTTCCATGAAAGCAGGATCCTTATGTAGACACCAACCCAGCATGTTCATAGTTTCATGTCACTGGTGGACTTGACCGAGTCAAGGCCCCTGACTTTGTGACGCACTCGGTGATCATCGCCGGACGCCTACAGGCCGCCGCGCAGGACGGTTCCCTGGGGCCGAAAAAACGGTGTTGTTGCGTTGGAGTGGTGATGTTTTTTTGGGAGGATGGCCTCGCAGAAAATAGATGAGCAATGAGATTATATTATATTATATTAATACATCAATCTAATTCATTTATTTTGATCCAGCCCAATTTGAATTCTTCAGCTAGTTTCATTTATAACCCCTTTTTTCTAATCGAAGTTGGAGGTGAAGTATGATTTCATCCCGAACAGATGGGAAACCTTGCCATTGTAACCATGGCTCCGTACTGTTGATGGTTCAGAAATCCGGCTAACCACCTGGGATGTATAAAACCATTTAAATCATGGGATAACCTACCTAGCAACTGGTGCAGGATTTCTTCCATCAACAGTAGGAACTAAACACACTACCATCAGATGGGCGCGACTCAAAATCACTCTGGTGCCTCAAATTTGTGGTCCGTGAATCGTGAACCCCTCCAAGCTTTTCCTTATTGCTCGTCCATGTTGAGGATCGGTAAACCAGGGCATTTTAGGGTCAAAATAAAATTTGAGACATGCGGTTGATTGAAGAAATCCTGCACTAGTTGAGATATGTAAAACCCTGTAGCCAATGAGATGTTTACCTCAATATATGGCTTTATCATGGGAAGGATTGAACTTCCAAACCTTCTTAGGTTCCGCGGTAATTCTTGTGGGGGAATTTTACCAAATACTGCGCGCTGCTTTGCGGTGCAATTTTTTTTGGCTGGTACTTTTAAGGCTTTTGTTGGACTACGAGTTTTGCATTGGATGGATTATTGAGGAGTTTGAAGGTTTTAGACAACTAAGAACTGACGCCACCATTTTAAGGAAACTCGGTGTGTTTCGATTTTCCTAACCTTCAATTGGTTTTGGTACAGGATTTCTGAGCCCCACGGTATGTCCTGGGTGGGTATGAATGTATTGTGGTGGTTTCAGGTACAATTTTTTATGATAAGGGGGTGGTTTTATTGGTGAGCATTTTTTCAATTTTCCCCCAAAAAAACAGATTCCTTAAGTCTGACATTTTCCGCAAACGTTTGAAAACATGTCGATTCCCAACCGTCAATCGGTGCCTTGACGTTTCCCTCCACCCAACGACATCGCAGGAAGGTCAACAAATGTTACCCGGATCCATGGAACTTGAACGCCGGTGGTGAAGGCGTCATTGAGCCTTTGGTTGGTTTGTCCTGGCGTTTCCAAGGTGTTTCAAAAAGAAAACATTAGAAGTGACTCGGAGGTTGTTATACATATTTTTTTCTGAACATGAGAAACATGTTCGAAAATGTTGAAGCAAGACGTTCTGAATTACTTTTTTTGCTGAAAATGGACCATTCAAGGATGATCACTGAAAGGTTTCAACTTGAAGCATGTTAATGCTTTACGAAAATTTGCCAGCACGATATTGATCCCGAAATTTGATTTTTTGAAAAGAGGAGTCGAACCAAACTTGGAGAAATAATCATAGTTTCAGAATTTCAGATTGGTAATTTTTGGAGACGGTTTCAAGAGTTTGGTGTGAAAAAATTATCCTTCAGAAAACTATATCTTGGGATGTTACCCCTTCCCAGGATTCCAGTCACCACCATGAGATGACATTTTCAGGGTGGACGCCGTTTGCGGAACCAGATTCAATCCAAGTTGGAACTTGTGACGTTGAAGGCGCTGCGCGAAAAGACACACGCTACGGTAAGTCAAACATGGAATTTTTGGAACAACCTGGACACTTGGGTCTGGTGTTTTGTTAGATTTGTACCTGGTTACGTAGATATGTTATGTCAGTTATCAGTCATAAGTAGTTTGGTGTTCCATTTCAGCAATTTATTTGGTTTGAACATTCTGACATTGCCAGCTGGATGTTACAGTGATATTTTTTAATGGCTGGAAACATTTTGTTGGTTTTTCGGTAGTTTGGACACCTCTCAACAGATCCAAAATCCAAGAACCGGAGAAGGTGAAGATGTCGTCATCTACAGAAACAATCATTCTTCAGTTCAAACACTTTTTTTGCAGGCGTGTTGATGAGATTTTTTTTTCAATGGCGGATTCACCTCATTATGGGGTGATTTAAAAAGATCTCCTTCAAGGTTGTTTGGTTCATTTCCAATGTTTTTGGGCATGATGAAATATTGTTGATGAATCAGAACTCCTGGGCATTAGCCAGTTAGGGTTGGTTTTTGTTTCCCGCGTGGGGTGTTTATGAACATCCCCACGTCGAGACCAGATTTTTTAACCATCACCAGCATTATCAAGGAATCCTTTTGAGGTCATGAGTAAATAGCTAAGACACCTTGTGACCAAAGAAAGTTGTTCCACATAATGGAAGATGAGTTAGTTAAGAGGTGGTCTTTCAAAGCAGAGACCCCATTTTATACGCGGTGAAACGCGTTTAGGTTCAGATGGAGATCCCTTGAAAGTGACACAAAAAAACAAAGTCTGAGCAGTGGCAACCAAAATCATCAAATGAACATTCATGAAATGACTGTGACTAAGGTTGATTTATGAGTTTCTAAGGCTTGATAGAAAGGCTTATTGTTACCAATCGCTATAATGGCTGGGTACTTTGTTTTCACGCTAGCTATATCTTGACCCTTTTCTCACTGCGGCTATGGAAAGTGAAGGTTTCATTCAATTGATTGAGGTTAGACTTGACCTATCAATACTCACAAAATTGGTCCATTTGTTAGTAGTCCGTCTGTTTCCTGAAGTCTGGCATCTCAGAATTACGGACCCCATGATGATGTTTGGCATAGATACCAGGTCCTACTAGTTAGGGAAATATGTCCCTGAATCTTGTGTTTGTTACCTAAATAGGACATCGAATATCCTTGCGTCGACTTTTTTTCAGATCCTTTCGTAAATCCGAAGTTTAAAAGCCAAAAAATGGCGCAGTTTCGAAATTTGAAGCCATAGCTAAGTGATTTCTAAGAAAGACGGATCAAACTACATGTCGTGAGCTGAACTTATCATATATTTTCTCGGGGGCATTGAAGAGAAAGGAAATGTTGGGCAAAAGTGACGCAGAACACCAGGTGGTGGTTTCAAATATTTTTTATTTTTCACCCCTACCTGGGGAGAGGAGCCAATTTGACTAATACTTTTCAAAGGGGTTGAAACCACCAACTAGAACATCTTTAAACCAATTCCACCAGGTTTTCACCTACGTGGCTGGCAATCCTTTGCAGATTGTGGGGTTAAGCCCTTTTCGTCGTAGGACCACCCCAAGCCATGCGCAACCTTAGGTAGTCCAAATTGGGACTTTAGGCCCTTTGAGTTTAGTAGTCCCATCTTGGGACATGAATTTCGCCCAAGATTTGTTGTGCCTACACAGCGAGTGACACATATGTATAATTATAACCCGCTAGAAGTATCAAGATTGGATCTTTGGCAAGGCACCTAAGTTTTCCCTTGTCCAAATGAATTCCATGAAAGCCCAAAAAGGTCTTGTGGCTGAAAAGGCATCCATTTTCAGTGTCTACTTTTTTGGGGGTTGCCAAATCTCGACGGAAATCTACCCGCGACTTTTCGTCGCGACTGTGGCGGAAAAAGATGCAATCCATGATGAATGCAGAAAGGTCATGGTGAGATAGTTTGGTATGATATCTATATGTCATAATATCATAATATATACTATTATTATATAGATTGTATATTGAGATCTGGATCATTTCTTGCGTGAACGTGGAGTTGGAATCAACATCATGCCTGAGTTCCATTGACAAGATACCAAAGTTGTGAAGAGTTTGGTGGGAACATCCACGGAGAATTGATTTTTGGAAGATTTCCTTATGGATGATTTTTACTTCAGATGATTTCATTTGCATTGTACGAAACCCCCATGTTATCCCTTTAGTTGAGAGGCAATGCTCGTTGTATTCATCAATTCACCTTGGTTGGATGATGTTCCTGGTTTGGAGTCACCAACTAGCCCCTGAAGTTCAGTTACTCTCTCAAAAGGTGCTTGGCGTGTCTCCCGTTCGCACCATTTTTCAGGGCCTTCTTCGGTTTCAATTTCGGTTTTTTTTAAAATACATCCATCCACCTTACCGCATTGCCTTGACCCATTTTTTGGTTGGAAAAGAGGACGTTTCCTCCATTGCGTATCCATGATTCGTTGGATCGAATCACAAAAAAATCCCCATTCAGATATTGAAGAATGAGAGTTGTGTGTGTGTGTGTGTGTGTTTGCAGTGCAGTTTTTTGTTTGCTCTACTCTTGAAGTGCGTTGTGTCAACATGAAGATTTTCAGGTGATGAGTGTCACAGTTAAGGGATCAAATTCATGTCCACCAGGTCACAGCTGCTGGACCCAAATCAGAGATCGAAGAGGTTGGATGGTGTTCATTTATAGGGTTATGGCTAATGTATTTGAGGTGCTTTTGTGGAAATGGATTCATGTTCTTTTTTGTTCTCATTGTTTGGGTTCAATGGGATTGTTTACAGATACCAAGAAGTGTGATTACTCTGGATCTCGTATTGGAATCTGGCATAAGACTTGATACAATCTTGATACACAACTGTTCGAGAAAGAAAAACATGCAGTTGGTTCTTTACTGATTTTCATGGACTTTGGGTTGGTGGGAGAAAAGCTAAAACAGGTTTACTGTATACAGGATTTGCGATAAATGTCTCTTTTTTTGGCAAAACATCACCCTTTTTAAGGGACTTAAAGAAAGGATAAAGGTCTGCTGCGGTGTTTTTGATAGCAAGTCTCTCTCACCTGGTGTTATACTTGCCTTGGAACACGGTCGATGTTGGCCAAACTTGCCATCCAAAACCCACTCATTGCTGCACCCCGAGGCGACTCAAACATGAGGGTTTTTTTTGAAGAAAAATGGGTGGAAATCCTTGCTGTTAGACTTGGAGGAATCACCACAAAAAATACTTGGCTTGAATTTGTAGGTTTGAACATTTATAATTTACAGGACTAGGCTGGTTTCAAATGATGTTGTGTTTTTTTAGGTGCAGATCTTGCAAATGGGTTTCGGGTTTCTTTCAACTTTCCAACTAGAAATGGTTTGTAAACATGCATGATTGGTGTTCCAAGTGAGTTTATGTCGCAGGGTGAAATTGATCCACCCATAGAGATGTTTTTTGAAGGCAAGTCAATGAGCAGTGTTTCGTTTTTTTAGGGGAAAAAGTTTCTCCGCGTGGACATAATCAAGCTGCTCTCATCGAGTGAACATTACTTGTTGAAGAGATCTCTTCAAAGGGCAATCAAAAAAATGGATGAACATAAAATGTTAAAGTAATAAAGTAGTTGTGGTCTTTAATTGTACTTTCGCATGTTTCAAGTAAGTAAGTGATTGATAGGTACCCTGGTTTCAACAAGCACTATTATATAGTTCGTCGCCATCAAAGGCTTCGTTTGTACAGGGTATGTCCCTCAAAAGAAAACCTGGGGGGATGACAAATTTAGTCAGAAAAAGACCGGTATAAACGGATTCATTGCACGGATTTCCTTTGTTGGGTGAAATATGGGTGTTTCCTTAAATGGTGGTACCCCCAAAACACCCCAAAATGATCATTTTTTAGTAGGAAAACCGGAAAACCCCATGGTTGTTGGGTACCACCATTTTAGGAAACCCCCATATGCCATATGATGACATGAGCCTCTCTTTCACTGAAACACAAGGAACAGTAGATACCGACCTCAAGCAGAGTAAATCAAGATTCTATAGATGTTGTTCTTTTTTAAAACAGATGTTTGTGGATTTTTTCTTACCCCGAAAATCCATGAAACACAAATTAAATCCAATTTGATAGACTTTGGGCTAATAATTTTTTTCAAGTGGAACAAGCAAAAAAAACTATAGATATCTAGCCTCTTCGCTATTGGTTGCTCGGTGTGTTCCTAGTTTGGTGTTGTTGGGGAACCCAGCCTTGCTGAACGATGAGAAGAGGTGTGCCTTGCCCGTCATGATGGTCATGTAGTTGCCAACGAGCACCTCGGATCTTCTGCGAGATGCTTGCAACCTCATATGCTCCATACATGGAATATTTACCTACATGTACCATAGATTTATAAACCAAAATGTAGGTCTATATTCCATACACGGAGCATATTAGGGAACATCAAAAAAAAACCTGGTGTTGGGGTCGGTGGACAGTGAGTGTTGACTTTTTGTTGCAGGAAAGTGTGAGCTCTCATCATTATCGTTAACTCCCTATTTTGTATTGGGAAGATTAGGAGCATTGGCTATTGGAGTTTTCATAAAACTTACCAAGCAGATTTCACGTTCCGCCCCTTCCGTTTTTTCTTGAACGAAAAACAACCATGGACGTTGAAAGGAAGTGACCAAAGATAGCTGACATCAACTCCCAAATTCCAAAAAGATGTCATGCCATCTGAATGGTACATTGATGTCCCGAGTTATCACCAACAACATGAGATAAACTTCCAAGCTCAACAGGTTTTTAGCGGGATTTGGAGTTCCTACCATCAACGGAGGAAGCCAATGTTTTTGACCAGATCCCTGGGCCAAAGTTTTTTTTTCGACTTGAAAGATTTGGTTCCCTTTGTTGCAGAGCACACGTTTTACTCCTTTGCAGGGAGTTGTCGCTGCGCTGCGCTTTGACGAGCTTCGGGGAACATGTTTTGATTTGATCATCTCGTTTGAACAGGACTTCAATCCAGAAATCAGGGATCACCTGTATTATCTTTGAGCGATGCATGTAATCTTTTTGACTTGTTTTTCTCAAAGAGTTGGTGACAATCCGTAGTCAGCATTCTTCAGTGATCCAAGGATCTTGATGTTCAATCCTTCATTAAGCTTGGGGAGTATGACCTTACAGTGAAAGTAAATCATCCATTCATGGGCAAGCCCTATGAACCAACCAGCGTGAAATGGGGGGGATAGATTTCTTGTAAGTAATGAGGCTCAATTAATCCATTTACTCCATTATTTGTTCACACCTTTCAACTTTCATATATAATTTCACATCGACCTTCATCAACATTTTGCTGTGGAAAAAAATGAATCATATCCTCAATCCAGTCCAACCAAAGTTTGATTCCTACTGTAAATGAAGGATATATCCTTTCACTGATTTGGACTGCTTTTCCAGGGACAAATTTTCCACCTCGTTACACGCGTCACCATCTTCGAGGCCTTCTGCTCCATCGGGATCGCCGACCTCGAAACCGCCCATCGCACCGGCGGCCGGGATGCGGGAGGTGCTTCCAGATGCTGACGTCGAGGGGGGTACCCAACATGGCACTTGAAAAACGACCCCTGGAAACGGAGATTTTCTATTCGAAACCGTCATTTCTTGGGATCTATGTTTAGTTTTCGGGGGTGGATGGGTTAAAGGATGTCATTTCATTCACCAATTCCATGGAAAAACCACCTCTTTTGCCACCGTGCAAGGTGCCCAAAATAGAAGGTGCCTTGCACAGCAATGCGAATCTGAGCTGGTTCTTGCATGATGTTGCCAAATCCGAAGCGATTCACGTATGACAGATATGGGATACCATTGACTGTAAAAGTGGCCCAAATTTTGGAAACAGTATTCAAAAAGTGATGCTTAAAGCCACGTTTTTTTTTGAGATTTTGAAGCATGTTTTGTGGCTCGGTATGCCCTCAACCATGTTTCTGTTGGAAACAATATAAAGGTCCATATCAAGGTACATCAAACGATTCCAGGGCAAAGTAGGTGATTGTAGTTTATATTTCCCAATATTTCAGAATACAATTGGGAGCTTTGCCATATTTTTAGGTTCCACTAGAGCAGCCAGAACTTACAACGCCCCGAAATCATGGCGAATTTGAAACGGAGCATGTTTTTTTTGCCGAAGCATTTGGTGGATCCCGGATGTTTTATTCAAATTTCGTTGGTGGCTTCGAAAAGTGTTTTTCTATTCAAAAGGTAAACTAACATAGCAATGGAAATATCCCCGATGTTTCCTGGTAACTACCATCTTCAAACCGTGCAGCAGTTCCATTGCCATGTTCAGTTGAAGGGTCCCTTTTTCAACCGAGGTCTTCGTCCTGGTGGCATGGTTCAAGTGAAGGGTTTGAAGGGTGATGCTGTCGGGGATGCACAGTTCATTGAATCCGTTTGACAAACGTCCTCACTCCGTTTTTTCACTTCAAGAATTCAGGCTCGACGACTTTTTTTTCTACAAAAATTGAGGTCAACATGTCATGAACACTTGCAATTGTTGAAGGTGACTTTTGACTTTCCACCATTGTCTGGGTGAAATCTGAGATTGCTTGATCCGTCATGGCTGAGGCCCTGCGTTTGAATGGTGAGAAGGGCGTCGGGACGCCCAAGGATTCTTTGGACTGACGTGACCCCAAAAACAGAGTAGTTTGTAAACGTACTAAACCTTTATTTAGGCTTAAGTACCAGAAAACAGGGTTCCAAGTAAAATTGGTTGAGTGTCATTGATCATATTTGTGGCGGGTTAGGGATTATTATTATTATTAGCTGATTACAGGGGCATCACATTCGCAAAGACAATCTGCGAGAAAATGATTGAACCTTTCTGGATGCCACCTTTTTTTTGAAAACATATTGAGCCCCAAACCAACAGCTGCTTTAATACTGTAGTTAACTTCAAAAATAAGTTAATGTTTACCAACTCCACCAAAACTCGACAGAATATGACTCAACCTCAGACCCATGAGAAATCTCTAGTGATGACAATAAGATTGAATCTGAAAAATCTGTGCTCTGAAACTGACAAATTTGATGAAGTCCTGCATGTTTAAAGGGAGTTGAAATCGCCAGCATCAGGTCCGAAATGCATGAAATTTCAGACATAAGAAGCTTCATGGATGTTCATGGATTAAAGCATGCCTCCTCACGAACAGCGAGAAAATGCCTTGATCAATTGAAATCTGGGAGAAGGGTCAATTGAATAATCCACATTTAGATGAGTTTGGCTTTCAGCTGCGGTAGCTGTGAAAAGTATTTGAGAACTGGAAAGTTCCGTGAAAGTTGCTGTCCTGAGGTTCTGGAAAGTTGGAACGCTGCCTCCAATCGCTGGACCCGGCAAAGCAGAAAAGAAGAGATGGTAGTCTGGTAGTCGGCTGAATATGAACCTTTTCCTTTAGAAAGCTCACAGTGAATTTACATCTCCTAACAATGGTGCTGGGGAATACCCTTTAGGGAAACTAACATATCCCCCCAAAAATGGCATTTTGAAGATGATTTTCCTTTTTGCCAGGTGGGATATGTTAGTTCCCTGGAGGGTACTTTCTCTGAAAGAGGCAAACCGTTACTTACTCAACACCGCTAGGAATGTCCGGCTGCGCAGTGGCGAAGTGAAAGGCATCCGTGCTGAGAACTTGCTGGAGGCCCGACAAAATTCAGGGAAACGGATTGAGCAATCAACAAAGGGCCCTTGGTTGTTTAGGGTATATAAGGAATTGTACGACCCAGTGATATAGGGATTACTGAATCATAAACCATTGAAGATCCCTATTAAACAACCGGCCAGGATTCAATGGAAAGTAAGAAGGTTTTTTTGTGGCTCAATTGAGCAAAGTCAACAAAGTCAAAACATTGACGGTTTGCTTCTCACCTTCTTCTTTGAAAAGGAGCGGTCTACCAGGTTTCTATCTTTGTAGGTATCACAAGGGTTTGTAAAATTGTAGGGATGTCATCACAAAGGTCAATTTCTTCCGAGAAACCTTTGGCAAAAGAAGAGTCTGGCAAGGGATCAGGAACATTGAACATAGTTACATATTTATTCATATTTATATATATATATAAATTATATATACGGTGCGTATAGATATAGATCTGTCCGTTAAGGAGATTCCATGGCAAAGTCATTGGGAGGTTCTATGCACGCACCTGTTTGATGTTTGAAATCTTGCACCAACTGGATTTTTTTCGTCCTCCGCAGGTGGTCGGTGCCTGTTTTCAGCCATCGTAAAACATGCAAAATCAGATTTTCCATGAGAGGTTAGTCAAACAGAGGTTGTTTTCTCGAAATGATCATTGGCAGGAAGTGGCTATTATTAAAAATCTATAAACCAAACTGGTGCAAGGTTTTGTGAAAAAACGCAAAGACCTTGAGGGATAGTGGTTGATAAACCTTTAACATAACTTTATGATCTTTATTTCGGAAGGGACAAGCCTGAAAGTTCACATTATGGATGGAAAGACCAACCCCAAAAGACAAGGATCCTCTTCCAACCAGTCTCTTCATGGTTCACCGGTTACGTTTAATTGCAGAGTTGTATGTTTGCTTGGAATTCAGAGTTGTAACCGTCAGCGTTTTTGCCAGGTCTTTGACGAATCTCCCATCAAGGTGCCACAATGCACATGGATGTTTGTTGGCCAAATCATGTTCTCAGTGGTGGTTTCAAACATTTGTTATTTTCACTCCTATTTGGGGAGATGATCCAATTTGACTAATATTTTTCAGATGGGTTGAAACCACCAACTAGTGTTTGATTCATTTTTGCTCGGGAAAAATTCCGGTGCAGCGAACAGCAAGGGTCAGAAGGGTGATGAAACTATATACACATCGCCTCGATGCCTTGAAATGAGAGGTTTTTTGTTGCAAACTGTCTTTAGTGATGTTTAAGGGACATTCATGGCAAATCCTGTATCGTTGTTTTACTGTTTGCCTTGGTAAATCATCATAAAATCGCCATTTGGGTAGTTTTGCTATTATGTTGCCAACCATCTTAAGCAAACCTGAGATGTTTTTTTGAGATTTCTCCACATGTTTTACGTACGAGAATAGCAACGCACATGTATGATATTACACACGCACCGAGAGGAACATAAAGGAACCAACAACTCCTGAATACGATGCGCATCGTCAATGGTCTGCCTAAGTGGAACAGTGGAACAGTGTATGAGTCGGTAGTTTACACGACGGGTCATTAAATTACCCCTGTTGAGGGGATCAAACACTGCAGGTGCATGGTATTTGTTTCAAGGATTTGCGGTAACTTAATGACCCCTGTGGTGAGTACTGATCAAAGGATCCCCAAGATGTGTGCAATTTTTGTGAGACTTGGGTAATGAACGGAGTTTGAAGATTCCTTCGGAATATTGTGGATATTCACTATGTTTCTTGCTGTAGTAATCGTTTTTCCATGCGTTTCAATGTCCAAACATTTATATTAAATACCTTCGAAAAAAGAAATATCGAAAACGATTCATTCTTTGAGGTGTTGTTGGATTTGATTTTTGTTGGTTTAAACAGAGCCTCAAATGTTCAATCTTTCAACCAACATTTGTTCCTACATTTGTTGTTTATATGTTGTTTTTTTGTGTTTTGTTTAATATGATTCAACACGAAATTCCCAGGGAGCACGTTCTGCCAACACACAGTTTTTTCAGACGCAAAACCACGGATGTGGATGATTTTTTTTGGCTCAGGCGGCGCCCGTGAAACGCATAGAGGAGGGACAGGTGCATTTCGCATCCGTGGCATTTTCACTCAGGGTGACAGAACTAAGTCTATAGTTTCTGTGTGCAAATCTCTTTGTTTTTGCATTTCACAACCATTTGTGAGTTCCATGCTTAACCTTGTTTTTGTGTGTTTTTTAATCATCTACATCGGAAAAGCCTTATGGATCCATTGGTCTCAACCCGGATCTGTTTGTTTGATCGTAGATTTACCGTAATAGTTTATTATAAAATAAACATCAACCCATACAACAAAAAACCAGGGCAGATGTTACGTATTAGTATACACTCATATTTTACCCGTGAATTTACGTATTACCGTTGAACCTACCATTGGATCCACAAAAATCCCACCAGGGTTTTCACATCCCATACATTGGATCCCCAGGATGCAGACGATCCGCCCTTCTTGGAGGCTGAGAAAAAGATGTCAAATTTCATCCAAATGAGTTGTTTTGTATCATGAGAAATGACCATTTTCAGGATTCTCTTCTGGTGACATGTTGACTGATGTTCTGTGACCAAACGTAGTCACAAAATAATTATTGGACACTAAATCTGAGGATAGTTCCATCATTTCCGAAGACTGTTTGATGGAGAGAAAAATGTGTTCTTGGAGTTTTTGGTTGACAAAAGATGGAGGTTTGTGTGTTTGTGCTTGAGAATCTGAGACATATTGAGACATCAACATCCTGCATCCATTTCTGGTGCCGCAGTCACCCATCAGAAATCCCAAGAGTAGGTTGAAGAAAGAAAACAAATCAACACTTGCAATTTGCATTGTGTTGTTTGTTTGACATCTTGCATTCCCAGATGCAAATGAACCTATGACATATACACAGATAGATAAATTGTGATGTGATGCATGTATAAATATAAGTTTATGTATATGTATATATATATATATATATTACAGTTTATGAAATTTCACGGATATACAATATAATATGCCGTATATACCGCCGCACATGGTTGCTGTGTATTATGTATTATGTATTTCTTTTGGGGAAAAGGCATTGGCCTTATTCTTTTTGTTACTATTTTGGCAGATGATTTCTCCCCCAACATGCCAACCTTCAAAGGTTTGGAGTCGCAAAGAAGTTTCAGAACGAGCCCAGGTGATGAGGGAATGGGATGGGATGGGATGGGATGGGATGGATATGGGTGTTTCCAAAAAATTGGGGGGGTTCCCCCAAAATGGATGGTGAAAATAATGGAAAACACTATTTTTTAATGGATGATTTGGGGGGAAAACCCACCATTTTAGGAAACACCCATATGTGCAAAGCGAAAAATTCCTGAAGTGCTGGATGCTTTTGTTATGGTTCAGTGGAACATGGAATGTCTCCCAGATGAATTTTATGTGGAAAATAGGCGAATTTTCCACTTCCATGATTATGGGAAGAAGGGTATTTTTTGTTGGTACGTGTACTTTTTTTGTGAATGAACCAAACCAATTTGGCTAATTTCTTTTGAAATGAGTTGACACACCTAGAAACAATGACCCCAAATGCGAAAACCCAAGAAGGGTGAAGACATTGATGTTACTTAAACCTTGTTTTGTTTAAACCGTGACTTAGGTGGTTTAGAGTTTTGGGATTTTTTGCCCCGATCTTTGAAAAATCAATCAATCCAATTTGACAATATTTGCAAATAAAACGGATGATTCAAGCACGAACCAGTGAAGGGTGAAGAAACCATCGAAGGAGTCGCCTTTTTTTCTCGTGGTTCGGGTAGCAGCTTTTCGAAGCTCAATAGAATTCATCAATCACCTTTTTTTGACCAAGTTTTTGTTGATATGTTCTGAAAATTATAAGCGATGGCTGGTTCTTGAATAGTGGTTGGATAATTGGTGGTTTTCAAGCATTGATTCTCTAGGTGAAACGGTATGTTTAGCATCGTCATTTAGTTTCATTTGATCCAACTTCAGCACCGAAAAAACCTTTTTCAATTGGGTTGCGATTCAAACCTGTTGGAAACTTGCCTGAAAACTAACAGCAAGTTCGCCCCCCAAAAAAGTGGATGATTGGACCTTGGAAGACTGCTCACTTACTTTCCTAGGCTTGGGGTTCCTTTCAGCCTATTTTCAAGCGCTAAAACGCTGTTTGCATTAGGGAAATTTAAAAATAACGTGATGACTCTTTCTCCCATAATCATGGTTCGTTCATGGAAAATTACCTAATAAATAATCCAGGATTATATAATCCAGGATTTAAAAGGTAACTACCATTTGGAGGGGTTACCCCCCAGAAAACTAACATGACAATGGAAAATCACCATTTTGAATAGGAGATACATTTTCAACTGAATATTTTTCCATTGTCATGTTAGTTTTCTGGGGTATACAGCATTTTTTTCACGAAAAAAACAGGTTTGTGGTAGGATTTCGGTCCCTACTAACCGCAGTGTGAAACTCACAGGCCGCTGAGAAACTTTTGGGGTCTTTGCCTCAGCATCAAATTGGAGTTGCTTGGACTCCTCCAACCATAAAAACCAGGTGTAAATAACACCAACAATAATATGGGTGTTTCCACAAATAGGGGTACCCCAAAATGGATGGTTTAAATACTGGAAAACCCTATTAAATTGGATGATTTGGGAGATAAAACCCACTATTTTCGGAAACACCCATATCATTTTACTTACCCGATTTTATTCAAGAAATACAGATTGACTTGAAAAAGTCTATGATTTTGTCAGTTGAAAAAGGTCGTGTACTGTTCTATCTACACATTATATCAATTTGTATGTGATCCCTACTCTTTGAAACATTTGAGTACCATGATGTTGGTCATTGTCATTTTCGCTCAGCAGTTTGTACAAGGAATTCTTGCAGGATTTTTTTTTCGACATAGTTGGCACCTCTCAACTTGTCAACTTAAGTGGCAACAGCAACTTGAAATGAACCTGCAATTCTCGTTGGTTATAGAATGACGGGATCCTGAAATAATGGGCTTGTTACAATCGCCCCAATATCTAAAAAAATGTCATCAAAAAGGAACCCTGAAGGAGTGAGCAAAAACGACATGACAAGTTGGAAGGACCATTTCATGTCAAAAGTTTCCAAATGCATTCCATGTGCACCATATCTAGCTCTACTTTTAGCTTATATTTCAAGGAAACACACATTTTTGCACCGAAAAAGCATATGGAAGTATGTTGCCTGCCACGGGTGTTGAGGCCTGCAAAATTGGACTTGTCAGTTCCCACAGAATTGTTGGAACAGGCGAGATGGGTAGTGCAGAGTGATTGGATAAGGTTCAATTGGAGTGATCTAACCTCCCTAACAAACTAACAGCTAAAGGTTCAGAAAATAGGCCTGAACTTGGGTTTGGGTAAGTCGGCTCCCAACTACCAATTTTCAGGGTGTTTTGCTATTAGTTTCAGGTTGTTGGATTGCATAGGATTGGATGGACTAGAGTCGCAGAATTGTTTAATGTTGACCGATACTCTTCAAGGACAGTTCCCCTGTTTGCCACCAGTTGGGAGATATGAAAACTCAGTAGTTGGCGGTATTGGCTATATCAAACGGTTGAGATGTAGTTGATGTGGTTGATATTCACTATATCATCAGTGATAAAAACAAGATTTTGTTTATCAACGATATGTTAGTTGTGCCGATTATCATTGCAAGAATTCGATAGGATCTGATAGAATGAGGAAGAAGAGTTCTAATAAAAGTTTGCCTGAAAATGACCCACGAATATCAGAAGAGCATTGTGTCAAAAATTCCCTCCATTTCTTGAAAATGGCAAACTGTCCAGCCTTTGGTTTTGTTGGGGACGGAATTTGTACAGACCTCAGGGGAAATGATAGAATTTTGTCACTGTCCCCCCCTCTCAAGGCTAAGCGACGAGGTTGCGGAAGGGGGAGTGGCGATGGTTGGTTGGTTGATGGTCGACGTTATTCAGGTCCCTGACTCATGAAGCCATGTCAGATGAGAAATGGGAAAAGATACACGTTGATCATGAAAAATGAGGGGTGTTGTTGTTTTTTGTTCGAAGTGGTTGGTGATTTGGTGGAATGTGTTTTGTTTGTTCACCCAGATGAAGGTGAAAAGATGAAGGATGAAAGTAAAAGATGTTTGAAATTCTACAGAGGCCCTGAAAAGATGCCAGGAAACGTACGGGGGAATCTCCCTTGCTTCAAAACAAATCTAGGTTGGTGAATTACGTGCATACTGTACGTAGCTTACCTAGGAAGATGTGTGTATCGGGATGCTCCACCACGTTAGGTCATGCCTATCAGGCACCTTGCATGTCTTATGCAGAGATGTTTGCACTCGTAAAACTGGTAAAACCTAACACAGCTTCTCAGGAGCTATTTGTAAGACTAGGGGGATACATAGAGCATGTGAGTAATCAGAGTAGGTATCCCCCACTTCTTTTGAGTCAAAGAATCGGTGTCAATTTTCCCGATTCAGCCGGATGATAGGAACAACGTGGGCACTTGCATGGTTCAAGGTATTGCCTCTCGCCTTAAGCCCACCTTTAATGTTTCTGGTAGGCACGTTACATCAAAAAAAAAGGGTACTTGGGAAATCATCCCATGACTTGGTCCAAGTGGTTAATAACCATGGTGAATAAGGGCCATTTCCCCTTCCAAATGGCCTTTAAATGGGGATGATCCGATCACCACTTACGATACCTGGGATGATCCTCCAAGTCTCGTCAGATCTGGACCCGGACCCCGATGCCAAGCTCTTATCATCGGTTTGGGGCTCCGAGTGCCAATGAAAAAATCTCAGGGGAAGACGTCTTGATTGATGAAAATCCTGAAAACAAAGGTGGAAGTTTTGCCCATTTTTTGAACAAAAGGCTACAAAATATGTCAATCAGACATTTTTGTGAAATGTCTGAAATGTAGGTGTGAATGATTCATATATTTAGGCAATCCACTCATGGATTTTCTGATCTTTCATGTCCAACAATCCAACAACGAATCTATGTCCATCTCTAGACATGTCAATCCCGTAAATCCCTGGCCAGAATGCTCATCAAGGTTGGAGAAGCGATCCCCAACTAAGTGCTAAGTGAAACGAAACCATCCAATCTACGGAGCCCGGGTTTGGTTTAGATGGTTCCCTTAGGTCAATTTTTGGGGGCCCAAAGTCGTTTACCTTCATGAAATTCATTGTTACGCTAGACAAAAAATCGACTACTTGCTGGTTAATCCAAAGAAGTGGGACATGTTTTGAATGATATCAAGTCACTTACTTTCCGACTTTCATGTGTTCATTGGTTTTAACCTGTAGCAAAACTTTATGTAATTGATATTGAGTATAGTTGGCCCTTAGAGAGATAGAAAACGGTATGATCTTCTTTACAAATAAAGTATTTGAAGATTGTTTTTTGCAAGTTCTGTTCTTGTGTTTTCTTTCCAAAACCGAGCCTCATTGAGTTTGCTTCCAACCTTTGAGCTGCCTGGATGCTGAGGTTGATGATGAACGCGTGGTTTTAGATGATCTCGATAAGGATTTACAGTCGGATGCCCCCAATTCTCAGACGAAAAAGGTGATGCATACCAATTTTTCCATGGCCTTGAAGATGTCAAAAAAGGTTTTGATGAGTGAAATTTATTGGGTGCTTAGTGCTTAGTATCCTCGGTTTTTTTGGAAAGAAATGTTCAAAGCTGCAGTTTTTGTTTGGAAAGAGTAGAAACAAAACAGAGTGGAACACATGTATCAGTTTGTTTGGGGCTGTTTTAGGCTGGTTTGTGGGGTTATAGAAATGATGGGAAAGCATAGCACCTTGTGTTGCAATGCCTGAATCCTGGAAGGTGCCGTTGAAAAAACCTGATGGTTTTGTGGGATTTTTCATGTTTTCCCCCTACATAGTTGGGAAAAATGATCCGATTTGACTAATATTGAAACCCCCCCACTAAATGGTCTTCCAATAGATTTGGCAAACAGATTCACCCAAGAAGTTTCACAGCTCACACCTTGACAAAAGGGATCCCAAAACACAGAGAGATTCCAAGCATGAAGTGTTGAAGCATGGCACCTTTTTGTCAAGGCTGCGTTCCAGTGGATGGAATGCCAGACGCTAAGAAATGCACAGTGCCAGGTGCGTTGGCGGATGTTGGTGCGTTCGACGATAAGTGGTTGAGGGTTTTATGTGTCAGTGAGGTGTGTTGTACTGCTATACCTTGTAGCATGCCCTACCCACTAAGAGTAGGAACATCTTTTCATTTCTATGGAGCCGGGCTCCCTTTTGAACTGTAGAAACTGTAGACTTTTGATGGGTAAACAAAACACAAGTTATGTTACACCCCTGAAATTTAAAATGGAACCTAAACAGCACCCAACTGAAAAGGAATCCAAACCTCCATTTTCAGGTTCCATGTTAAATTTCAGGGGAGTATACCTGTTCATAAAAGTTTCTTCCAGACTGGAGGCAAAAACAGATTCTTGGGTCGGTAGGTGACATCTAAACATCTGATGATGTTCACATGAGCCTCATGGCAGGGATGTTCCCTGCATGGCAGCAATCTTTTGGTCAAATTTGGGGTGACCTCAGCTTTTTGGTCACCCCAAATGGCGGTGTAGTAAGGGAATCTTCCCAAAGGTACCCTTAATTCCGGTTTAGGAATTGTAGTACTTTGCCCAGAATCTTGGATAGGAAATCTATCAGTGAAAGTTGAATACTAACTTCGAAAGTATAAAGCCATGCTTATTGTTGCTGGCAGGGTGTACATCTCAAGATATGCGAATCTCAACAACTGAAAGTTCCTACTCCTACCGTTACTGGGAGATTGTCACCAGAGGCTTACTTTACTGTAGTCCAGGATGTTGATGGATATTGAGATGGTACCACCTGAGACGTTTCAAACCAAGTGCATGGTTTTGCCCCTTCCTCAGTTGTGGATAGTAGGATATAGGCCAAAAGGTAGCTGAGGAAGGGGATCCCCTTATCTCAGAAAAGTCTAGGTTGATGAATTATTCCATTTGGCAAGATACAACACTTGCTCAAATTGTGGCTTGGATCAACTCAATACATGGCAAAGTTCATAACCCCCCCAAAGAGTTTTTTGGTAAAAATATGGGCATTTCATCAACTAAAAATCAACAAATCCTGCCACAGGCCCTCCTGGCAACCCTGGGGTTTCCATCATGGAAACCTTCAGCATTCCAGCCGTTACCTTTTCGGGGGGTGGGGGTTAGTTGTAACCCCAGTACTTGGGGATTTTGTTTAACGTGGTACTGTTTGATGGTTCAGAAATCCGGCGATCACCGGTTGATATTCGGTAAATATCTACCATTAATTTACGACGGGCTTCATACATGTTGGGTGGTTGTTTGGGATTTCTGAACCATCTCGTAACTTTCCTTTACGGATTGGGATCCCCATGGGGATTCATCACCATCATTGGCCACGGTTGGGAAGGTCTTGAAGTTTGAGACCTGCACCAGTGTGAGTCCAACCTTTTTTGGGGGAGAAAAAATACGACACATATCTGGTGGTGTATAGTTACACGTTTGTTTGTTTGGGTTGCTTTTTGTTTATGAAGTTCAACAATTCTTTTTGAGTGTTTCTTTGAAAGAAGTGAAGTTGAAAACTGACTGCCGATGTGTTGGAAAAAAATGTGTTCAACACAAAACGGGCTGCAACGTTCTCCTTGTCCGAATGAATTCGTGCCTGAGAGATCCACGATCCAAACAAAAAGCCGCTTGCACAAAGCCTATGGTCGCAGAGTGTTTGGTAAGAGGATCCAGGAGTGCTAACAGAACCTGTGTACGGTGATGTCTTTCGTAATGTTTTCATTGAAATCATCAATATGGGAATGTGTTTACCTTTTTTCCAATTATCTTAATCAAATCCAAGTATCTTGCGTGTACTGCTGTCCCACAATTTTCCATCTTCACATCTCATCTCATACTTTGTTCATTCGTATGGGTATTGGGCCACTTTTTTAGACCTTCACTTTCCACTAAGGGGACGTGGATATACCCAACATCTAGATATACGTACCATATTAATCCATATTATCTACCCTAGGTTGATGAATGATTTGTCAGTATTGGTGCGGTAAGCTGATCAGTGGAATTGAATTATTTCAAGGACGCTTTCTTCAGGACACTCAAGCATTGATCAGCATTGGATAGCATTGGCTTAAAAAAAATCTTCCCTCCAAAAATCAGCCTCAAGGCCTTAAGGTTCGATGGCCCCTGATTGGTTGCTTTTTGGGGGATGGGATTATGTCACTACCTGGTTGCATTGGGATGATGATGAATGCGGGGAAACAGCGAACCATCAACCAATCAGTAATTCATGGCATGTAGCAGAGAGACATTTTCGCATGGTGGCTCAAATGATCTTATTCAATGAAAATTTTGGCGGATTCACCCAAAATATAATCTGCCTAGCTGGTTCAATGTTAAGAAACCATCTATATATAAGCTGTAAAGTCTGTTTCTTTGACAATCCGTTTGATAATAGTGATAACCTTGGCCCAATGGACAAGGCATCCCAGTCATGCCTTGGTAAAGTAGCAGGACGTAGCTGGAAGTTGACCCTGGTTGGTGAGAGTGATTTTTGGGGGTGACAGAGTACCAAGTTGTATTGAAGGGATTTTAAGCAGTCTTGCGAATACATGGTAGGTTTTTCTTTGAACACTGTTCATGTGAGATGACCTATTTGATAATAAGAAGTATATCATAGGTTGACCTTGTTGCAATCCATCTCCACTGGTGCAACGTGATCTCCATATCATCGTCTCTGTCGTGTTTAAGCATCACCGGATGCTTGCAGCCATTGATTTTCACCAAGCGTTTTCCTGAGATAATAGACATGTTTCAAGTTTTGACAGGCCACTTGCAGGGCCCAGATTTTTTGAAGATTTCAAGCCACACAACAACTCGAAGTGAAGCACTGAACTTGTTGGGAGGCTTACGCTGCTAAATTTCATGACTGGTTCTCAACGGAAATCGGGTTAGTTCAGCGGTGTTCACCACGTGTTTTCGAGATTTGGAAAGTTGGATGTCAAAATATGATGATAATAATAGTGATAATGATAATGATGATGATATTGCATGGTAAAAGCCAAGATCAGTATTTCAAGAACCAAGGATGCACAAAAATGATGTTGACTCAAACTTTGCGGCGCAAGACACAAGATGTTTCCATATGCCTTTTGGAGTGCTATGGTGCAGGAAAATCTGTAACCCCAAACAATGACTGCAAGACTTTGACTATCTTCTGTTTCCGGGGGAAATCTCCAAACCTTTCACAACGAGTCGCTTTGTGATTTTTGTTCAACAATCAAACAGTCAAAAGATACTTGATCATAGCAGATCCCCCTTTTGTTTTGATCCCTTCAAATGGTTTGGGTTAATTTCAGCCCACCAAAACTTGAAGGAACTTGATTTCACCTAAGCAGATCCACTAGCAAAGTCAAACGAAACATTGGAAGGCAAAACCCGATGGAATTGTTTTGAAGGCAAAACCTCAAGTTTCTTCGGTCCGGTCGTTGCAATGCCATGTCCTGGAGACGGTCAGGTGACAGTCGTGAGAGGAGCAGTGGTTGAAGGTTTACCCTCCAGGGAACTAACATATTTGACCTGGGAAGAAGGAAAAATCCTCGACTCAAAAGTGCCGGCTGGTTTTTTGGGGATATGTGATCGTTTTTGGGGGATGGGGGAATCCTCCAGTAATTAGGAAGTATTCAAAGTTTAGGGCTTTTTGTTTCTGAACCCAGAGGGTACGAATGTCTTGGATATGTACTTACATATGTTTGTTCAGAGTATCGCCAAAACAAAATAAAAGACGTGAATTCGCTGTAAGAAATAAGATGAATAAAAGAAAGCATGCAAAGACAGTAGGAAAATCATGTAGTCCATATACAAGAAGTGTTACATTGTTACATGTTCCATTTAACATTCATTACTCATGATCTTACAGCATATTTCATTCATAACCATCTTCTAGTATTGTTGGTTACTAACCATGTGCCACTACCATGCTCATGATCCAATCATTCCATCATCCCAAGGAGCTTTCAGCGAAGCTTTCAGCGAAGCCGAAGTGGTCAGGCAGATTCTGCTTACACCCTGGTAAACTACCATAGCTGGCTGGAAAATGGACCCTTTGAATGAAGATGTATTCCCTATTTGTAAATGGTGATATTCCAGCCTGCTATGTTAGTTTACCGGAGGGTAACTTGTGTTTGTTTGAAGGTGATCTGTTTTAATGTCCTACCATGGTAAATTACCATTGAACCACCATAATTTGGGAGAATGTGATGTTTTTACTTTTTCCAAAAACCACCTTTAAGCAAATCCAAGTTGATGGTCGTTTTTTTCAAACCTGTTTTTCCATGGTTTTTTTACCACCCAAAACATTTGAGGATTGAAATCATCCAGGTTGACGGAGGCAGCGCTTTTTTTTGTCAGATGGATCGGGATGTTTGGTTTCAAATGATTTTTGTTTACACCCAATTTGATGTGGCAAGTTGTTCTTTGCTGGTACACATGGAACTTGAACCACCACCAATTTTTTAAATCCAAGATGTTAAAATGGAATCCAAGATGGTTGGAATGTATCTCACCACCAAGAACGCCACGAACAATCTTAAACTGCAACCTTAGACCTTACGTCCAACCAAAAATCACAAACCAAGAATGCCTTAGATCTATGGGAAGGCTTTGTGTCTAAACCACAGATCTTCGGAAAGGTTTACAAATCTACCGTCAATACATCAGTAATCAAATAGGAAATATGCATCTTCATGTATCGTCCCGAAAATGTGGTTTTAATAAGGGGATTCAGCCCCCAAACTTCCCTTGTTTTTCATCTTTAGGAATTACTGGTACTATATAGGGTATCTTCCAAAAATAGGGGGAAAAAAAAAGCAAAATGGATGGTGAAAATCATGGAAAACCCCTATTTTTTAATGGATGATTTGGGGGGAAAAAACCCACCATTTTAGGAAACACCTGGTGCCCAGGGCCGTGGACCCACTGGACGGGAGGAGCTTCCCAGGTGCGAAAAATATTGACGGAAAAAATGGGGGAAAAAAAAGACATGGAAAATTTACCCTTCCAATAAACTCACATGGCTGACTACTTGGAGGATCATCCCATGACTTGTAAGTGGTTAATAACCATGGTCAGGAAGTCCCCTAAGTAGGGATATTCCCCTTCCAAATGATTTGTCAATGATTCAGTGAGCATCAAAACCTGGGTGGTGGTTTCAAATATTTTTATGTTCACCCCTAAAATTGGGGAAGATGATCCCCAATTTGACGAGCATATTTTTCAAAGGGGTTGGTTCAACCACCAACTAGAGTAACATGGCTGACTAGAAAATCACCCATTTTTTCCCAGGAGATATACGTCTTCAAATCGGATTGTTTTTTTTTTCGGCCTCTCCATTCGTATTTCACCATTTGACCGCAGATGTTTCTTCACAAAAAGTGCATCACAATAACTGGCGTCAGTTGTTTCAACGTTGGATCCTGATGTTGTTTGTTCATCGAACCTAAGGATGGCAAGAAGCTACACATCACTTGCCGTGGCATCCGATACCTTTTTAAGCAGAAGCTTCATACATTTGCCATGAATCCCAAAAAAACCTAAAAGGGTGGTGAAAAGTAGAGACAATCCTACCCTAGTAGAGGCTGAAGCATGTCAGGTTTTAGGCAACAAAAAGGTTGTGAAGACCTAGCCAGGCATGTAGGGATTGCCAATTAGCCATGGAAAATTGGGATCCCTATCACGAACCAACTAAGATTTCATGGAAATGTAGCAAGCAGTTTTGTTTCTTTCACGGCTCAGCCATGTTCATGTGCTATCGAATTTTCCTCCCGGTGGATTTGAAAACTTCCAAATGGGGGTCAATTTCTGAATCTGTAACCAAAAGGTGGCTTTTGACGCCATGGCGACAGAGAAACCTCCTGAAATGTTGCAAGTTGAAGTGGCTTTGCCATCAGGAAAGCGAAACTTGGTAAAACTTGTGAAGCTGTGACGCTTGCAGCTTGCTTGTTATTTGTGTGCCAGCAGTTTTTACATGTTCTTGTTAAAACCTGTTTCACGCCGTAGTTTTTTTCGTTTAACACCAGAAAAGCGAGGATGAGTAAGAGAGTAACACCAATCGTTTTGACAGTTGTTGTTCTTTCAATGAGCACTTGTTTGAAAGATTTTATTACATGTTGCCAGGTTCAACCCGAGAATTAGAGAAAAATGCGCACATTTGATGTTTCTTAAAATTCCCCCACCCACTTTAACACACACCCACAAAAGCTACCAGAAAAACCATAGGAAAAGACTTCTCCATTCCCATGAACTCCACGATTTTTGAGTTGAAGAAGATGGTGCAGGAGCTCTCCAGAGCTGGGATGATTTTTTTGTCGTTTGCTTCATCAATGCAAGAAGCAGAGCTTTAGCAGGGCTAAAAGTTCACTTCACTAAGTTTGGATGATTTGTCAATGATTCAGTAAGGTCTTTCCAACAAATAGTATCAAGTCTAAGAAAGGTTTTTCTTGGAGCAGTAAGGTCTTTCCAACAAATCATAAACAGTTAAGATCTTACGCATCCAAACAGTATGGTGTTTTCCAACAAATCCTTTCAATGGCATCAAGTCTATGTCAAGGTTTTTCTTGACATATTTACACCCCTTAGATTTCAATCATACACACCCCAAAATTACCAATAGTTTAAAAGGAGCTACCTTTTCCAAACCACCTCTGCAAGGTGACAGAGTGACGTTGACAGATTATCCCTGCATCTTTGGATATCAGGATATCAGGATATCCGAAAAGAACATCAGACACGTCAGAAACATCACATCCGAAACGCTCAATTTGTCAGTAATGAACTGAGTAGTCAAACGCCTAAATCCCCATCAATCCAGCTCACATCCAACAATTGGAATGTTTGAATGCATCCAATGACCCACCAAATCACCAATCTTCCCACCCAGTTTTGTGAAGGCAAAACGAAATAAATCCGAATTACAAAGACAGCCAGGAATTGATCAATTCTCTTTCCACCCCATAAAAAGATGGAAAATTCTCCGCAACACTTTCCAAAGGTGGTACTTGCCACACTTTTTTGTCATGCAGCAGCTGCAGTTCAATAGCAAACACAAAATAAGAAGAAGTAACAACTGCCCTTCGCTATTTGAGAAGTTTCCGTTCGTGAATCACCTCTTTCGGATTGAGGCTTCCAAGATGCATGTGGCATCTTCATGCCATATCAATGTTCATCTATATACTTCATGATGAAGTTATGGACAGTTTTCGATTTCAAACCATTCCTCTTCAATCAATGCACAGCTTACAATTATTTTGGTCCTAAGTTTCACATAAAGACTTTTCATGAACTGGTTCACCTTCATTGCTTCTTTTTTAAGCATCGTATCATGATCATGATTCCTGCAACTTTTGCACATCTTAGTTCTTCATGCTTTTGGAGCTGATCTCTTTCCTTCTTAGAAAAAACGCTACTGTTTCCCCCATTTTGGTGTTGATACTGTAAATGTATGGTAATTTTTCAGGATTTCCCTTAAACTAGTGCATTGTTTGGGTTGGTGATTTAATGACCCTGTGGGAGTTGATTCAAGAAAGTGGATGAGATAAGGACTGACAAACTGAAACTCTCCATCATCTAAGCCCCATAGCTTGGAGCAAAAACCTTGAGTTTTAATCCCCCAGGATGCCAGTCACCACCAGAACTACTACATTTTTAGTATGGAATCCTTATAAACCTGCATTTTTACCACTGTTACTGGGTGGCAGTCGCTTCAAAATATGCCAAAGTCTTGAAAATGTTGGTCTCCAGGAGTCTTTCCAACAAGTCTTTTTCAAACTCATTGCTTCAAGCGGTCGTTTGCTGGACCCTTCAGAGCCTACGGCAAAGACGTCGAAGATTTTTGTTTCGGAAAATTTTCCTATCCCAGGGGGTCACTACCCATTTTGGGGCGGGATCAAACAACTCAAATGCATGGTAATTTTGAGGGGGTTCCCTGAAAATAGTGCATTGTTTGGGTTGGCAATATAATGAGCCCTGTATCCTCCACCTTTTTTTGTGCAGGCAGTTTTTATGGCCTAAAATCTGGGAATTTGACGATGGTTTGCATGTGCTCAAAAGGTGTGATGTTCTGAGGAGGGTTTTTGTTGGTTCAGTCGAGGATGGCTCAAAATGGATCAAAAATCATTGGACTTAAACGTGGGGAGTTTTTTTCTTTTTAATGGAGCTGCGAAGGAGATGTTTGACCAGATTCCAAAAAAAAAAACATCTTTGACATATGTTCCTAAGTTAAATTAATACTTTTTGAACCTTGCAGATTCCAGATTCCAGGAATCCATTGAAGCAGCAGGACTCTCTCAAGGGGACTGCTTGCAAGCTATTGTGGTGCAACCCAACGTAGCTTCAACGTTTCGTGCTTTTGCACTTTGGTGCGATGGTGGCAAGCTTGTCACATGGGGTCATGGATCTTCTGGTGGCCGTGGCAGCAGCACCATCCCTGATCAGCTGATGAATGTGAAACAGGTCAAGGCCACGGAACACGCTTTCGCTGCAATTCGTGCTGATGGCACAGCTGTCAGTTGGGGCGATGTGAATTTTGGTGGTGACAGCTCTACGGTCAAGGAGCAGCTTGTGAATGTTCAGCAGATCCAGGCTAATGACGATGCGTTTGCCGCAATTCGAAGTGATGGGACGGTTGTTGCATGGGGTGACCCGTTTTGTGGCGGCAACAGCACTCCAGTACAAGAACAGCTTGTAAATGTCCACCAACTTCACGCCACTGGTGCGGCGTTTGCTGCAATTCGAAATGATGGAACAGTTGTTACTTGGGGCGATGATCACTCGGGCGGGGATAGCACTGCAGTCCAAGATCAGCTTGTGAATGTCCAAACGATTCAAGGCAATGCAAGTGCTTTTGCTGCACTTAAATCTGATGGAACAGTTGTTACGTGGGGTCATCCGCAAGATGGTGGTGACAGCACTGCAGTCAAGAGCAAGCTTGTGAGTATAAGAGAAATCAAGAAGAATCGGTTCGCTTTCTGTGCGATCAGATCTGATGGCACTGTAGTTACATGGGGTTCAGCCCAATCTGGTGGTAATAGCAGTGCTGTCCACAAGGACTTGGTGAATGTTAAAGACATTGTGTCAACCGAGGCGGCTTTCGCGGCACTTCGAACCGATAGCCATGTGGTGGTATGGGGTCATCGGAAGACAGCTGGTAACAGCAAAGCGGTTCAAAAACAACTGGTGAATGTTGAAGAACTTTACGCTACTCGAGGTGCATTTGCTGCACTGAAACGAAATGATAGAACAGTGGTCACATGGGGTGATCGGTTGGATGGTGGTAATAGCACCGCAGTACAGAATCAGCTTGTGAATGTCAAAGTAATAAAAGCTAATGAATGTGCCTTCGCAGCGCTTCGATCTGATGGGATTGTTGTTACATGGGGTCATCCAGATTCAGGTGGTAACAGCTCTGCAGTCCAGGACAAGCTAGTGAATGTCATGCAGCTTCATGCTACTCGCTTTGCTTTTGCGGCCATACGAAATGATGGAAGACTTGTTACATGGGGTGACAAGATGTGTGGCGGCAACAGCGCTGCAGTCCAGGATTTGTTGGCGTGGGTGTAAGATGTCCTAAGTATATACTGGTTCCAAACATGTTTTGTGCACCAAAATTCGTGAGGGAATCAACCAACTGGCATGATAATTCACTCACGTGAATATACAATATGTATATAAATATTTGCTTTTTGTAATGCTCACTCCCATTGGGCTACACCACCTATTGTATCCTATTCTTCACATGACCTAAGAAAACTGGTGGTGCTTCTTTTGGCTTTCCAAGGGCCTCTTGCTTGAATTTCTTCCGTGCAGAACGATGAAGGCAAAAATTGATGTCCGTTGCTGCGTGGTGACACCTTCGTTGAGCGATTGTTTTTTCCAGCCGGGTGAAACTTTCAAGAGATGAAATTTAATCAAATTCACATAGATCAACATTTGCCCATAGTTGATTTTGTCTCCAAATTAACGGGAGGACGCCTAAAACCAAAGTTGCTCGAAACGGAAGTGCTGCTGATACGAAGTCCAAAAAAAAAACATGGTGCGGTATGGGCACAGCCAAGTGCCAGATGGGGCTCCAAAATTTCCTGGAAATTCTTGAAATGATTTGAGGTTTTGGTGGGAAATTGATGGATTTGTTTGGATTCGTATTGTCAGATACACCCGACATGCAAGAGGAAAAACATGTGTGATCTTTATTTTGTCAGACCATCATATGTTTGGTGAAGGATTAGTAATATTTCAAGAGCTGAAGTTCCAAAAAGATCCAAAAAGAAGAATACTTAGGAATACTACGTGAATAGTACTGCATTGTTCAGGCAGGTTTCACACTATGGCTTTAGGTTGAAGCATAGAACAACATGACAAGTAGCAACTTTTGAACATGTTTTAACTCGCAATAAAACCGAAAAAAAAACAAAGCAGTGGTTTCCAGCCATTGTTTTATGTCATCCCTTCTTGGCTGGTTTTGAGGATTTGAAGCTGTTTTACGTAACCCATCAGAACACCGGTTGTTCACCAGTTTCTTCGATGTTTCCCGTGTCTTAGGAAAGTGATGATTGTAGAATTTCATTTGAAAATATCTGAAACATGCTCATTCCTGAAAAAGTTCACCCTGTCGAGATTTCAGGGGTCTTTATTCTTTTTGGGGTGGGAAGGGGTCTTCAACTTTTGAAATTGGAAGGTTGTGATTAGCGATGGTCTTCCTCCAGCAAACTCTATGAATGTTTGTACACGTACTGTTTACCAATGGAAAAGTAGATATCTATTGGGAAATTGGTTGCTATCCTGTCATGTCTATTGTACCACCTGATATCTTCCTGTAGAAAAATACTATGCCATACTATACCATACTTTGCCATGCTATATTAAACACAATACCAGTCTGATCCTAACGTGAATACTCATAGTAAGATTTACTACACTTTACATATTACTTATGCTATTACTTATACTCTACTATTGCTCTAACTTATATATATAATATAATGCGAACCCAGACAGGTGAAGACCCAGAGGGACTCCAAAAGGAGTATATACTGGGGGTTGCCAAAAGCCTGGTTCACAGTTTGGAAAAGAATCTATTCATGTTCATGAAGGAAACCCTTTTTTTAAACCTTCACAGACACTGTAAACCAGTGTTTAGGCAGGACCCAATGACATATATAATTACAAATACTATATGTAATATATATATATATATGTATATAACTGTATATACGTATAGATAATATATGCATCTTTCTATCTATCTTTTCATGCCTATGTTGATGTTTATGGGTTCAATTAATGTCGTACCAGGTCACGACCGGTGAGGCAAACGGGGGGGGTTGGCTGTCCGGTGATCTGGGGATTCTAAGGGAAATTTCCACCCAAAAAGCCCGAAAGATTCAAGTTTAGGAATTTATAGTTTGCCCAGATTCACCTTCTGACCATGGTTTTGGTGTAATTTTTGTGTTATGTTACAGCCTACCCTAAACCCTGGTAACAGTGGAGATAAAGAAACGTTACGTTTTTTTTACCAAAGGGCCTTGATGAACTTTCCTTAATTTAGTGAAGCAGCGTTTCTGCAGGATCCAAAATCCATGTAAATCTTTGTTTAACTTTCCGTTTCTTTAATGTTGGAATCCTTTAAAAGCCTTTGGGATTGTGATTTTGTGTTTGATCTTATTGGGGGCAAAGATTTTGGAGGGGAGCTCCAAGGCAAATGTCTTGAATCTGTGAAAAACCCCTTTCGCAGGATGCTGCCTCGTCACCACCCAGCATGATATGGATGTTTCCGAAAATAGTGGTACCCCCAAATCATCCATTTCAATAGGGTTTTCCATTATAAACCATCCATTTTTGGGGTACCCCTATTTTTGGAAACACCCATATATTTTTTTGAAATCCGTAAGGGGCTCCCAAAATAAAGCTNAAAAACATTGAAAAAATGCAGAAAAACGTGAGGTTACAATAAATTCATGGTACGGAAAAACGGACATGAAAACGCGCCCTGACAGGTCGATGGGGCCTAAAACAAAGCGCCCAGATAGTCATCCTGGGAGGAAATTCGCATCCCAAACATACAGTCTGGTCGGTGAAAATATGATAATTTGGCCAGAATACAGTATTCACCGCACTTTGTTCTTTTTTGTTTTCCAATCGTAACCTGTGTGTCACCGTTAACGATTGAACGGCTAAGGGTTTGTGGAAGTTGATATTTGGGTTACGATATCTACGATGAAAGTCACATAACCTGACTTAATCATTTGGGATGTGAAATTATACTTGTTTCCAAGCATCAAACGTATTCACATCAAATCTGAATATGACTCTACTCTTTTCACATATCCTACAATACTCCATGGCCACAAGGACCTTTGCTTATAGTTCACAAAGGTAATATGCCATCCCAAAAATAGAAGAACATGTTGCTCAAGAAAGGTTCATGAGACCTTAAATAAAGCAGCAGTAGCCGGTGTCCATGGAGAGCGATGAAGAGAGCGATAAAAAGGATTTTCTCATTTCAGATATTTCAGTCAGGGCAAGTGACTTCAATAGATCAATGATCGTTTAGTAGGTGATGGTTGCAAACAGTTTTTTGAATTTTGTACCTAAGGTACTGTATATGCTTACTTATGCCCACTGAAAATAATCAATAACTATAGGATTTCACTTGGAAAATAGAAAAAAATCTCTCAACTTGGACTTCAACAAGCTGAATTTCAATGTTGCTTCCTTGGTTATTTCCTTAAAAAATCCCTCCCCATCCCCCTTCGTTGCCATGGCCCAGGGAGGCGCTACCCCGTCGCCGCGGAGCGGCCGAGCAGCCCGAGCAAGTCTTGGGCACCACCACAGCGCCGAAGCGGGCGCCGCGGAAGAGCAAGTGGGATGATCGAGGTTCCGGAGGGAAGATGCAGGAAGATGCCTCCCTCCCCGTTTGGGAGGATCATCCCATGACTTGGTCCAAGGTGGTTTCTGAACCGTAGTTTGTAAGTCTAACTGGGGTTGTTCCCCCTTCCAAGGGGCCTTTTTATGGCTGGGTTAAATGGGAGCTACTCACTACTTACTGGGATGATCCTCCAAGCAGCTGGTGGTTTGATCCAACTGTGATGCATGGCTGTTTGGTAGCCTCACGATTTGGGATCATCCAACTGGAAAACTTGGGACATTTATTTGAAAAGCATGTGTCCAGATTTTTACTAGGTGGTGCTTATAAGTAGGGTTACAACTCCACTTGTATGGGTTATAACCCCAGTTACCTCCATTTACAACTAGTAGGGGCCACCTTGAGCTGGTGGTTTCAAGGATTTCGAATTTTCACCCTGAAAATGTGTGACCTTGTGATCAGAAAGCGAGGGAAAAGCATAGGCAAACACCCCCCAAAAAAATGGAAGAAGCAAAAGCACCAAAAAATTGTTCATAGTTGAAAGGAAATCCTTTGTTCAATTTGCGGAGTGATTCATTTTTTTTGTTTTTTAATCAGGGTGTAAGAAGCTAACTTCCTGAAACTAAGATAGCGCATGTCCAAGAAGCCATCCAAAAAAAAGAAACTATCTTTTCCAACCATCCATTTCCCAATGTTAGGTTTCAGTGAGGGTATTTGTTTCTGTCTTAACCCTTGTTGTTGCTGTTGCGGTCGTCGCTCGTCATCATCGACGTGAATATTGCCATCTGATCTCCAGGAGACGGCGCTGCTACACCACAAGTGCCTGACTGGGTAAGGAAACTCGGAGTCTGGGGGACCAATGCCTATTAGGCTTCAAACTTCCTAAGTTTCTGGGGGTTCCAAGGGAAGATTAGGGATCAGGGAATCCCATCATAAATCTAAGATCTCACCCACATCACCTATTGACATATCTTTTATTTAAAGAATACCCCAAACTCTTCACCAAACAGTTTTTCAGAAGAAATTGTCAATTTATTTTGGTGGGTGAAAGGGGGAAGTTTCACATGTTTCTTCTAGCATTATCCGGCAAAAATATGGTTATGGACCCCCCCCCATTCTCCCTTTAAAGGCTTTGTGAAGCCCTTTCTGGAGTCAAGCCATGGACCCACAAATCATCCATTTCGGGAGTAGAAAGAACTATTTGCTATCCGATAGAATCCTGACAATTTCCCAGGTGTTCAATTTCTTCAATGCGTTAAGTAGTTTGACTTCACAATGCGTTGGTCCAGACAAAAATCCCATTCCGAAAAGACTTGGAGAATCACTAGAAAATACGCCTCCAATAAACCATTGCTACTGCTTTGATATATGTATGTCCATGCATTTCCATGAAAGGTACCTTTTTTGGTACCACTCTTAATCCCCACCCGTCTTGGTGCTTTGACATCCCCCTTTTTCCACCATTCAACATGGAAGGCCAGAGATTTGGAAGAACCTCAAGTTGCAAAACAAGTGCAACATCCATTGGCTGTTCCTCTTGGACCTGGGTGCGGAATCTCAATTGTTCTCCGCTCAAATTTCAACTCAGCCAAGTTCAGCGATAGACTCAGCCAACTGCTGTTGGATTTCAAGTGGTGATTGGCCCGGGATGTCCTTCCATTTCAGGTGAACTTATAGATTGAATCAATGATTCCAACACAATGAGCGCTACAATTTCCAGACATTGGAAGTGGGTGAACTATTATCATTATATATATATGGGGATGTTGAAATTGGAAACAGACATGTATCTTAGCCATCATCCCATAACTCTCGATGTCCACAGTAGTTTCAGCTCAACATAACGGTGAAAAATCATGTTGAAACTCAGATCGTTTGCCTGTGATTTGCTGGTGTTGGAAGATCCTGCATTAGGCGACAACATCTCGTCAATGTTCCCAGAGTTGTGAACAATTATCACTGGGTGGTGGTTTCAATTTTTTTTTATTTTCACCCCTATTTGGGGAAGATTCCCATTTTGACTAATGGTTTTCAAAGGGGTTGAAACCACCAACTAGATCACATTTGGGTGGAATTACACCCTCGGGATGATTAGATTAAGTTAAGTTTAAAGAAAAACGACTAAATGCCTTGATGAATCGGAATCTTCGAGTCTTCCCTCAGTTGAGCAGTGTTCAAAACCTTGGTTGCTTGTTTGATATAGGGGATTATACCCCCCTGAAAACTAACATGACTGGAAAATCCACCATTTGAAGATGTACTTCCTATTGAAAATGGTGATTTTCCAATGTTATGTTGGTTTTCAGGGGTGTATACTCCCCAATTATTTGGGGATTACAATTACTTACCCCTAAAACTAACAAACATCGCCCCTGCAGATAGAGGGCCTGGAAGTTTGGAGATTCCGAACTTTGGAAACCCACCATTTCTAGAGGCGAACTGTTAGTTTTAGGGAGTGTAGCCAATATAAGGATCCCTATAAACCAATAGGGTTTTTATACTACCCAGCTATATGATAGTTACATAGGGACTATAATAAACCATTGTAAGGATCCCTATAAACCAATAGTATAATGGAATGTCATGTCAGGGTTTGTTTCACTGCTGCTTAGTTGGGTTTCTCCCGAGGCCTCCTGTTTCCAAAGATAGTTTGAGGCGAGGCCGATCAAAAACGCCACCTGACGGGTTGATGACGTTGATGGACAGAGTGCTGTTTTCAACAAAAAATGGATTTGTAGTGGGGTGGATGTTCCAAAACACTGACTGTATATGGTGTTGGCTTCGAAGATTTCTGTTAAAGAAGTGTTTACTCCCAAAAAATTTGGGGAGAAATGACCCCATTTTTTGACAAACATATATTTCAGAATGTTTCAGATGAATGGTCCAAACACCAACTAGACATAGAAAGCCACTTCGCACCTGTGCGCCTCTGACAATAAAGACAGCACATGGTTTTGAACCGCATGACCTAAAAAGGGGATTTTTTTGCAAGTGGATGGACTTCCAAATGTAAGATTTCCATAGATTGCGGTACACATTTTGGAAGAGAATGTCCCCATGTCATGGTGAGGAGTTGTAGCCATAGGGTGATTTTCCATGATTTTCCCGTCCATGCCTTGGAAAGCCTGTGCAAAAACTAGTAAAACGTCTATTACGACCTGACAACAATGGAGAAAGATGCAAAGGATGTATCATGATTTTGGATGTATCATGATTTTGTGCACTCCAAACTTCTAGTTTTTTCTCAATTGTTCCATGTAAAAGAATCATACCAGACAAAGTGGTTCAAAAAACACTTCCCGTAAATTTGCCGGTGGTGTTCTTCTTCCGTGAGGCGTAAGAGCATGCGTTTGCAAGCAATGCAAATCCGTGTTTTGCTGGGGAAAGGTGGCGAAACCATCAAACAGATTTGTGGGGAGCCACTGACAGACTGACTGCCATCAACGATGTGGGTTGCAAGCTGCCAAGTGGTGAACGGAGAACATCCCACCTCCTGTTTTCAAGAAAGGTTTGCCATCGAAAAAAGTAGAGTCTTTTCTAATGGTTCATAATACCACCCAAATATTCACGAATCAAAAAAAATGTTAGTCATCAGTTGGAGAACAGCCTGGTAGCTACAAAATTGAAATGAACGAAAGGTAACCAACTTGTGTTAAACAGCGCAATTTCTTAGAGGCAAGTACAAACCTAGGTGGTTTCAAAGATTTCTGCTTGTTTTTTCCCCAAATTCTTGCGGAGGATGGTTTGCCATTTTCCCAGCGTTCAACCATCACCTGGATGATTCAACGGCTCCGTCACGAAAAACAGCATTTCGGATCACCCTGGAAGCCCCGAAATCCGAAACAATCACAAAATCAACCATCACCTTCAACCAATCAGTGGTCCAAGGGTGAAACATCATTCCAATATTGGGGAAATGTACATGTGTTCGTGAAATGATTCCTTTAGATGTGTGTTTTTGTTGGGTTTTGAAGGCATCATGTCAAGGAATCCAATTTGAAGGATGCATACAGGCCCCCTAGGTACAAAGTACGGGAAAACTCCCAATAAACACTGCAAAATCACACCAAATGAAGAGTGGGTGTGGTTGTGTGACTGGTTTTTGAATCCACTGACCACAGTCAATGAGGGGAAAACCTATCCTGTACTTGGTGGCTCATGGTAGTGATAGTCACTGATGATTGATAATTTGGGCGAAATCACAGTTGTTAATCCCTGTCAGTTGGTTTTGAACTTATCCTCCTTCTACATTTTTGCTGACTTCACCCAACTACCCAACAAAAAATGTTACCAACTACCTTCCAGTAGACCAAGATAGGCTGAAACAAAAAACAAGCAAAACTACCCCGCAGGGAACCAGCACAACCCGCAACCCCACGGTACTTTTGAAGATGAGTTTCCTTTCCCCCCGGGCTGGGATATGTTCGTTTCCTGGAGGATAGCCATGTGTTTTTTCCATCGAAGATACCGAGGTGAACAAACCAACGCCGAGATCAAAGTGGATCATGACCGCGTTTCGGATGAAGGTGTCGGCAGAAGAGGGGGGGTTTAGTGTTTATATAAGGTGGCCCAGTTGAAAGGCAGAGAATTTGGAAACAGTAAAGAGTAGAAAGATGCAAATCCCATTAGTTGAAATGCCAGTAACTGTTCGGGGTGAGAAAATATGATGTTGATCAAACAGGATCCATGAAGTTAACAGCACCGGGGAAGAAACATACAGAATGATGTCCATCTCCCTCTCCAAAGTTGGGATTTTTCCAATTGAAATTGACGTTTTTGGGATCCACAGATCCACCTTTAAAAAAAGCCCAAAAGATCTCCCCCTATCTTTTGGGTCAAAAGTTGCTCATGTTTAGTTCCTAAAACCCCCATGTTTTCCCATAGTAAATCTTCGAATTTGGATCACCTCTTCGACCTGGACTAACATCATTTTGACATCAGAAATTTTCACCCCAGTTTTTCGAAAGAGAATTCTCCGACTCAGCGGGAGGCTACTTGGAGGATGGGCCCCCAGGTATGGCAAGTGGTGATCGGATGACCCCCAATTTATAAGCCATGGGTCAGTTCGACCATTTGGAAGGGGTCTGTCATAACCCCAGGTCTTGGGGACAACAACGATCACCATGGCTAATCACTTGCAAGTCATGTTTTTTGATCCTCCAAGTAACAGGTGATTTTTTGGGGGGGATGATAAACAAACCATGAAATAAGGATCCCTATTGAATGTATTAACCAACCACCTCCAAGTAGGTGATTTTTTTTAGGGGATTATAAACAAACCATTATAAATATCATAAGGATCCCGTTCTTAACCAACCAGGATTCACTGGAAAGTCATAAGGATATTTTTTGTCGTGGCCTCAGGTGATATCAACATCACTGGCGATGTTTTTCGCACCGAAGCCCTGATCCGTGAGACATTGGCGGCCAAAGGTGGGGGGTTGAAAAATCCAGAAATCCCGTCCAGTTTTACGGTTAGGAGTGCTTATATATGGGGTTTCCTAAAATGGTGGTACCTAACAACCATGGGTTTTCCTACTAGAAATGATCATTTTGGGGTGTTTGGGGGGTACCCCTATTTTTGGAAACACCCATATCATCCAAATATTTATCCCATGGAAGGTAATGACTATTGATATGATGGAATCTGGAAGGCAATGTTAACATTGATATGTTAACAGACATTGGTATGTTAATATTTACATGCTTTTGGGAAGGCAATCCTTATTGATCTTGCTGCTTCCACTGCTATTTTTTGAAGAATCTTCTACCTTTCATTGATAGTTAGGAAGTGATATGGTTTTATGGCTCAATTCGGGTACCAAAGCAACAACAAAGTGGGTCATGAGCCATATTCAGTATTGGTACTGTTGATGGCCAACCTTCCTGCACTAGTTGAGCGTAGCTCCCAGGTGCTTGGCCTGATTTCTGAATCATGGCAGTAGGTCTATTTGGGTGGTACGTAGTACAGTGATACTATCGTTGAATTATCGTGACATCAGAAAAACCTTAGCCTAAAAGATGAATTTTTAGTCGAATGAAATCTGATTAAATGGAAAGCCCCAAAAAAGGCCCAGATGCTGTGTGGATGATTTCTTCCGACACTTCTTTAAGAGTTTATACTCTCATTGATCAACAACTTCGAGCCATCACGACACCATGGCATTTTTGTCGCGGTTTGTTTGGGTGAGGTTGTCCAATGACGGATGAAGGAAAACCTGTAGAGGATGAGCTACTCCAAGTTCCTGGCGACATGGTAGGCCTGGTTGGGGCAGGACATGTCACCGTCAGGTGTCCAAAACTGGAAGATGTTTTTTCACCCGAAACCGGCAGGAGATATCCCATCAAAGCGCTGTTTTTTTGTGTGCTTGGGTAATGTGAGCTCTGATGTCATATTTGGTTATATGTTTAGTGATGAGTATAGTGAGCAAAGGATGGCTATGTTCACTACTTTTGAAGGAGGGGTAAATGAGCAGTTAGTGGGGCTTTGCGCACTGACCACAGATCTCTCTGAGATATTTTGTCTTCAATGAAGCCAGTCATGACTTGAACGTGTGAAAAGAGATATCCTGAATTTCGATGCTTCTTCAAGTTCCATTTATTGACATGTTCAGATGATGTGATTCGTTTGTTCTTTGGGGGTTGGTTGTGAAGTAAGTATCCCAAATGTTCAGCTGAAATTTTCCTGTGAAACTGGCTGAAGCTGTAGATGATGTCTATATAATATGAATATACCCCCTGAAATTTAATATAGATATCACTGATACCACCATTTCTCTCCATTTTTCGATCCGGAGTTACTTTTTCCAAGGCCTATCATTTTGGGAAATCCGTTCATTTCAAAGCCGAATTCCAAGTTTCACGACTTGATTTGCCACACTTCCCGAAACAAAAATGGCATTTTTTTTGTGGTGTCCCGAACGTATTTGTTGATTGGAAAGTCACCCAAAATGTGTATCACCTCATTGTTGATGGGTTTGTTTGGCCAGGTTGGTTTTAGAATATCAGGCAATTTTGAAGACATTTTTTGGGGGGGGTCATCGATTCCAAATCTTGGTCTCAAAGAGGTGATTGGAAAACTCAAATCATTTTTGGTCGGGGTGTCGTTGTTACGGAAAATGATGGGGGATTCGTTGTTGCGTCACAAGGCACAATGGGAAAATCAACCCTGGAAAATCAACCCGAATCTTTTTCGTAGATAGAAAACGACGCAAGTGTATTGGTCAAATTGAGAAACCGCAATCTGGTTTATCACTAGGTGGTGCTTTCAAAGATTTTTTTATGTTCACCCCAAAAATTGGGGAAGATGAACCCATTTGAACGGTTCGCATATTTTTCAATTGGGTGGGAAGTTCAACCACCAACTAGTCAATCAGCTTTGATTTGAAAGCAAGGAGTTTTGTTGGCGGAAAAATAACGACCTGGTTTTCCAGGAAAGGGCCTTAAAAGGGCCTCCTTGGAGTGAACTTTTCTATCAAAATTCATCAGGAAGTTGCCAACGAACGAACAGCTCACCAGCTTAGGACTTTGTTTGTAAAGAGTTTATATACCTGAATCGAGGCGATGCGTTCAAATCGTTTGTTGGTAATGTTTACCCAAATTTACTGGATGAAATGATAAAAAGATTTGACTTGCGCATGTTTTTTGTTCAAATGGGTGCTTAAGTTGCTAACTAGTTTTTGTGTAATTTGTTGATGTGAATATTCAGCATTTGTGCCCAACATGCCCTATCATCCTCCAGCCATGGTAGGTTTGTTCATTGGACGCGGAGGTGAACATATCAAGGCATCAAATCTTTTTCATGGTGCAGATGAGGCTTTGGTGACCCATGTTTTCGGTTCACACTTCCAAAACATGTTTACAACGTTTACAGCAAAACGGACATGGGCTGAATCAGTGAATACACACACAGCAAGTGTCATTTTGAAAAGTCACAAGATCTGAGGTTTGCGGATTTGTTTTGTGACTGAATAATATTGTTGTCATGTTGCACTTTCTGACTTTGACATCGTAGACATATATACTATATAAATAAGTGAACATGTCTTGTGGATCATTTCTGATGTGTTTGAGATTTGACTTTCCTAAGGTGTTGCTGAAATTTCCCCACTTTTCAAAGAAGTGGATCTGTAAAAAGTAATGTGTAAAAATGGAAGAATTTGATTAGAAGATAAAGATTTACACTAGCATCCCGTGGACTAACACAACTGGCTTACAAAATCTCAGATTTTTTGATTGGAAACATATCTTCATTCAAAATTCAATTGTGCATGTCCATTAGTTTACCAAAGGGTACATCACAGGTTGATGGAGGTCTAAAGTGTTTTGGGCGCTTGGAAAAATGCTGATTTCTTGTGTGATTTCTTCTCTGGAAATCAATTGACTCTTGAGATACAGAGGGTTTACAACTGGTTGCAAGGTGCTTGGGCACTTTCAGAGATCCAGGACGCTCAAAACGATTCCAATACCAAAGCAAACCCAGGTGTTTCTTGGGGGGCTATGTTGGAACAATGATGTTATTTTGATGTTTATTTTTCCTCAAAGGAAAAAGGAAATCGTTGAATACCTTTCAGGTCAAATTCAATGAAAAATAGTACAGTAGGTGTGTTTTGAGGAAAGCAAGTTTCATGTGTAGTCCTTTTATTATATCAAGTTTTGGAATGTACCCAAGCCCTAACCTGCATGTGATGCTTCAAAAAATCAACCACCTGCGATGTATGATGCCCTCCAAAAAAAAGAAGGTAAAATACCTCTCAACTTATGCACGATTTCTGATGGATCTCCACAGTGAAAAAACCCTCACATTCTACCTATTGCAGCCTCCCAACTGGTCGACGCACCCACTCTACAAGGCCATCAGAGAAGCATGTGGTGGAAGCCTATACATTGGTTGCTGGACCAGCAAGGGATTGGGGTTGCAGGAAACTTTAAGATGTGAAAACAAAAACAGAAAAACACCTACGGTTGACGTGTCTTAGATATTTCAGTGTATTGCGAAATGTTTCTTGGTGGATTTTCTACCTTTTAGTCAACCACCCATGGCAATTTGAGATGTTTTTTTCCTCGGCCTTTAAGGTGTCAATCCTCCTCCAGATGGTGGTTTGCATAAGATCCAGATCGTGGGCGATCAGCGAGCGCCTTGGCAGTCAAGATGGCCAAACCGATCTGAAGTTTGGCAGATTAGAAAAGCTTGGCTTAAAAAACGGCCGACGAAATGGTGCTGCCGTCTACTGTTACCCTAAAGTTGTACTACCCTTAGTGGGAGGATGAATCACCGACATGGGAATGCTACTTTTGAAAAGCGTAGAGTTCATGGAGTGTTTTTTTTCGTTGACTCCCAATAGATGGTTGCCCAGATAAACATCGTAGGAACACAACTTTAGTAGCTTAGTGATAGTGGACTGTGGGAGCATGTTGGAATACCCGGAGAAGTTTGTCATGGGTTCGCTGATTCGATTTACGGATTCATCACCTGAGGGTTCGCGACAACTTCTTTCATCACCTTGGTATAGCCCGAGGGTCAAATGCTAGTAAGGCTACCTTTTCTCAGTACCACAAAGAATCCAGTGAATGATTGACAGATCGGAAAGTGCAGGCATCCCAAGATTCAATTTGTTTCGCATGGACGACACAGAGGTTCTGCATTGCAATGGAAGAAGAATGAATTGGACAATACACCATTTCAAGATGTATTGTTGATTGAAAATGGTGATTTTCCCAATTGCCATGTTGGTTTGTCAGGTGCTAAATATAGTATCCTTAGGGCCAAGATCACTTGAAGAACAAATTGTGATGTTATGGTTTTATCAATTCCAGTTGTTGGCCGCCAATAGTGCAATGGTCATCAACCCCCATCTCTGCAAGGTTTATATCTTCATCCTTCGAATGCCATCTTGTAACAAGCCAGGATCATTACCCACTTTACCATCCATGAGACAAATGTCAATATGCCCTGGAAGATACACCAAATTTTCGTAGATTTCTGCAATTAAAACAGAAAACTAGTGGTGAAAGGTGTTTTTGGGTATCTGTCCAGGAGAAAGCCCGCGAAATGGTGTTGGTGCGCTTGAAGGACGACGAAGTGAAACGTTTTGAGGCTGGAAAAGAATGATATGACTTGTAATCTAAAAGAATATCTCAATAACCCATAGGATCCATGGTCATGGTATATTTGCCCACGTGGATAGTTGATTTTTTGGTAGATGTATGTAAGTAAATCAGTCCCATGGATCCTAGGGGTAATGGTGATTACCACTTCTTTATAGTTGAAAAGAGTAAGGTTGAACCGCGGAAAAGCAACAGAAATCGGGGTTGGAATCCTTTAGCCGGAACGAGACAGTGTTCATTGGATGGCAATGTGAAACATTCAAAAAAGATAACAAGCTTCCCGTAATTTTGGCAAATTATAGCGACCAACCAGCGATCACCCCAAATGGGGGTTTAGTAAGGGAATTCCCTCAAAATTCCCTTAATTCAAGTTTAGGAGTTATAGTTTTTGTTGGCCCAGAATTATGTTATGATATGGAATCATCCAACTGAAAGAAACAGTTTGAATTTGTCAAAACCCATGATTTGTGGTAGCCACGTCGATTTTTTTCCTGGATGTAATTTGATATTGTAAAGAATAGATGCTCTAGAGTTCCAGTACCAGGACATGTGGGAAGCGGAAGCGAAGAAAGAAGCTGAACTTGCAGCAAAGAACCAACCGCAACCGCAACTGTCACAGCAACCACAGATGCCACAGCAAATGCAGATACCAAAGCAACCACAGATGCCACAGCAACCACAGATGCCACAGCAAGCAAAGATTCTTCAACCAGGCAAACAATCAAACATCTCACACCTGCCATTAGCACAACAAGCAATGGCCAAAGCTATAACAGCCAAGGCACCTATGGCGCCAACCAGTTCAAAAGCACCAGCCATGCAACCGTTCCCAGCTATACCAGCTATACCCAAAGCACCGATGCAAGCAAATACACCCACAACATCCAGCTTCACGACAGGCTGGTCGTTTCTTGGTGTTATGATGCGTTGGGTCTCGGATATCAGGAATTGTTTGGATGGATCTTCATAAAAAGAGCACCCGTGGGATAAACTATGTGGTAATTAACTGGCTAGCAGGATTTATCTACAAAATGTAGGATAGTCGATGATTGTTTCAGGGTCTTTATCATCCCAACAGATGCAGCATTTTGTCAAACACAGCCTAGATACTGTGTAGTTCAGAAAGGATTCCAGCAGGTATCAAAGGCAACGGCCGAAAATAGCAGCGATATTCTTCCAGTCCGTTCGGAAGACTAAACGGCTGGGGAAGGACGATACTACACTCCCTGAAACTAACCCCTGAAAAGGCAACTTTGAAGATGATGTTCCTTTTCCAAATCAGAGATCCTGGTGCGCCACGAAGATGATGATTCATGATCTTCCCCTATTTTCATATTTTTTCTACATCTCCTTTTTTCAGGGGTGACTTAAATTGCCCATATTACGGGGATCACTGGAATGCATGGTCAATGGTTATGCTTAGTGATTTGGCCTTTATAGTGCATCGTTTGGGTTGGTGTCATCAAATGAGCCCTGTTGATATTGATGCACAAAGCATGGAGGGCCAAAGTAACAATGTAGCAAAGACCTCAAAGTACTGAGTCTTACTGATGCTTGCACAGAAATAGTTTCCAAATATGTCATATAGATATAATATCTATATGTAAATATATGTTACATGTTTCATGATTATCTCAGGCATCTATCCTTTAAACAACGACATTTCGAATCATTTTGGGTGTAGAAAAATAGGTAGGGAAGGAGCCCTGCATAAATTTCAACCACCGAGTTGGCAGCAGAACGACTGGACAACTTGGGGCTCCATGTCAGGCCACGGTGGGTGGTGGTGCTTGGTTGATGAAATGGGTACACCCCTGAAGTTTAACATGGAACCTGAAAATCAACCCCTGGAAAAGGAGATTCCTTTTGGAAACCATCATTTTCAGGTTCCGTGTTAAACTTTGGGGGTGTACGATTTTTTTTTTTAGGTTGCCAAACATTGCCGAAAGCACCTTTGTTTAACTCCGTTTAACAGCCTATTAAACAGAGGGATTCCTTCCGTTTAATACCCCATCGTTTGATACCCCGCTTAATACTCTATGCTCCGTTTAATACAGAAAGTGTTGACCGTTTGATGCCTATTGAACAAAACGGGCCGGAGGCGCTCGTTTAATACCTAAAAGAAATTCATTGCCAAATGAGTTTTCGGCGAATGGTATCACCTCCAATGTCACCTAAAACCCAAAGAAATATGGCCTTTATTAAATGGATTATTAAAAGCGCCATCAATCCCCTAATAGATTCTTATTAAGGCTTTATTTTCGGGGTGGCATTGGGGTAATACCCTTAGATTCTCATGATTTTAGCTGTTGGAAATGGGAAACTTTTACCGCCAGTGATTCCGGAAGAAATCTTCACATAGTGCAGGGGCAATTATCATCCACGGAACTGGAAGGCTAAGATACTTACCACCGAAAAACACCTCCATTCTTGTGGGTTTGATTATTTCAACTGGTAAATCTTGATTCATGTCATATTGATCAATGAAGTTGTTTCGTCACTTTGGGCGATGTATTTTGTAGAACCTGTTTGTTAATGATGTATTTTTTTCCGGATTTTCTGATTTGTGTTCAACATCAGAATCCATCAAATCCATCAAATCCATCCATCCAATCCCCTCCACTTCAGATGTCTTCCGCGATCCGAGCCGCGTGACCAACAGTTGGCCGTCCATGTGCCTTGAGTCGCCTGAATTTGGGGGGGAGGAAGGGGGAACGGCGATTTTTGAACGCTTGGAGGATGAGATGATGACTAGGTGGTTTCAAATATTTTATATGTTCACCCCTATTTGGGGAAGATTCCCATTTTGACTAATATTTTTCAGATGGGTTGAAACCACCAACCAGATGATGATGATGATGATGATGATGATGATGATGATGATGATGATGATGATGATGATGATGATGATGATGATGATGATGATGAAAATCCGAAAGTCGGGCTTGGATGATCCACACATGGAAATGACAAGTGGCACTTGAACTTGAACCATTCGAAGGTTTTAGTGCAAAAAACAGAGTGTGGAAACGCCGAATTGCCAAAACATCAAGTGATTAGGTAGCTGGTGAAATTGCAAGTTGCCTAGATAGCCTCCCTTAAACTAATAGTTCGCGCCTGAAAATAGGCCGGCCGAGCTTCAAAAGGTAAAAGGACTTTCCCAAGCACCATTTTGTAGGGGGTTAAAAAAAAATCAGGGATGGTAGTCTCTTCATTTTGAGTTTTTGGGTCCCTTAGTCCGTTTCACTTTCACCTGGTCCTACTGGCAGAAGGCTAGAAAAAGTACGGTTGATGGTTCAGAAATTGGGGGATCACCACCGAAAGGATGTATAGACTTGCTAGTAAATAGCGGTAGATCATTTACCAATCTCAACTTTCTCCGCATTTGTGGAAAGCAGGGTCTACAAGAATGGTCAATGGTTATTTTCCACGTCCATGATTGTTAAAGAAGGAGTATCGTGGTATTTCTGAAACATCCACAGTCTAGCAGTCTAACCACTCAACGCTCATTTGCTTGGGACATTTCTCTTGGACCAGAATGTGGACCGTCACAGTTTTTTTGGCTGAAAATCAAACCCTGGTGGTGTAGGAGAATCCCAAATCCCAAAGCAGACACGAGATCTCAAGTATGTTTTGACTATGAATTTCAGGCTTGCCATGTGGTTTTTACCCGACATCGCCTCGGAATGGGCCAAAGATGATATCCAAAAAATCTTTCTTGAAGTTGATGTTCATTAACAAATGGAACTTCATATCTCCAACCCTTGCATTTTAGCAAACATTTAGCTGACCTTTGAACAAGGTTCAGTTGATTATGAAGCCGGGCTTCCCCACTAAAGGTTTGTTTTTTTTGTGCCGAAGTTTTGCAATGGGTTGAGAGATCTTGAATAATAATGCGACTTTAGTTTTTTTGTTGCAATGAAACGCTGATTATAGCAATCTCAGCTCAAATTTTTTGGGGGGGAGATTTAGCTACAATCTCAACTATCTATTCCATGGTTCAGCCGTGTTGAGCCCAGTTTTTGCGCACCAACAAATCGTTCAACTTTAAACTGTCCCAACTTTCAATTATCCCATCTAAAGGTCCCCTTGTGGGTTCAACTTGAAAATTCTCCAACAATCCGAGGCAACCTCTGCAAGAGAGCAGCAATCTTGGCTTCTTGTCGAGGGTGTGGCTAGTATCTAGAAGGGGTGGATTTCCCTCTGATAATATTCTTAGGGGGTTGGGTTTTCCTCGAAGGGTTGATGAAATATGATCATTTTCACCCGGTTTTTTGTTAGGGGTTTCCTCGTGTTTTTTGTTATTGAGAACTTCAGCCGGGTTTATTATAGTGTGCAATCGTGTGCACTTTATTCACCTCCATAGGTATATTCAAAAAAGACAAAAAACGAGGTTGGTCATCTTCTCCAGCTCCGGTGGAAGTTGAAGAAGCTGAGATTGATGAGGACACAAAAAACACCTGGAAGGAATTAAAACATGGCCATGGGGTAGGAAATTGTCCAAATGAACTTATATAAACCATACCCTGGGGTTTGTTTAAGGTGCTTTTTTTGCGTTTTACCATGGGATTCATCACCACTTGTCACCACCACCCTTTGGAAGAATATTAATCCAAGTACCGTTCAGTCGTCATGACTGCGAAATGCCCGGGGGGGGTTCATCCTGCCAAAAATTAGGTGTGTTGGAAGAATCTCATGGAAGTGAAGCACTCCGGGGGATGATGGTTTATCTTTGTGTTAAAGAAACACTCTAGGTGATGGTTGCTGTTGATGGTTTCGTTTCGAAATGATGCCAAAACAGTGGGAGTTTGCTAGCTTAATCTCACTTTTAGGCAGGATTTTTGTGACTTTTTGTTGGGGATGCATTTCCCCCGAGTGGTGATTTTGCCCCATTTCCTTTAAGCATCAAACAAGGATTGGTGCATCATATGTCATGTGGACAAAACCTCGGGGGATGCAACGATGTTTTTTTTGGTATTCTCGATGGCTTGGGATTTTCGAGTCGGTGCACCATGATTTTTTTTAGCTGCAAGATGGAAAAGTTAGCAGGAAAGATACGGGTGGACACCATGATGACTCTCGGATTTCTCTTTGAGTAGTTGGTTTTTTATTCTTTGAAGGGAAATGCTGGTGGAAATGTACAGGTGCCTGAGGTGCCTTCATTTAGCAGACTTCTTTTTGGCTGACTTCATCTCTTCAGCTGACCGGTTTGGACTTTCTTCAGGTTGTTGAACACAAAAAAAACCTCACGAAGTCGAGTTTTGTTTTTTTCCAAGAAAACAAGTTCCTCTTCCACCGTGATGACACAACCATTTCAACTTTGAAATATGTAGAAGTCTTCAACTGAAGAGAAAAGTAAGAGTGGATTCAATAGATTCACAGGTTTGAGATATGTTTCTCTCCGGATCAAAGTAGCACAATTCCCATAGAGCTTGGTGAAAATCATGGACTCGTGGTTGAAACCACGAAACTTAATTACAAGTGACTATATATGTAGGTATCTACTTCGATGTGAAACTATGATGCCTGGCAATGCGGCTACTTGTCAGCTACAGCCAGGAGAATCCTTGGGCAGGCATCGTTCCGGAGTGTGAATTGCCCTGCTGATGGTGTCCCAAGATCTTTTGATCGCTGATCAAGAGCAGTCTCAAGAACTCCGAAGAATGAATTTCCTCTAGTGTTAATTGTTTGTTTCTTGAGAATTGAAAGACAAATTCCGACGGGAACGTTGTTGTTTAAATGTGGTTTTTCAATTGCAATGGTTTGATCATTTCGTTGTTCTTCTGCGCACGGATGGAAACTTCCGTAACTCCGCAATCTCTTCACATAGCGTCCCAACCCAATGGGATTCGGCCTGGTGGTCTTTCGGTAGCCGCGGTGTGCTGGCCCACCGCCAGCGCTCTGAGTGGCTTTGCAAGCTTCTGCATAAACATAGACTTCATAAGTTAGGTCTACCCCCCTAGCCAGTACTCTAACCGGCACCACCAGGATGACATATTACATTTTTTGGCCCGCAGATTCCTATAGACCTTCATTTGTTACCGTAGATCCAATTGATAAGTTAATTTGCAACCTTAGTTTCTTTCACCTAGTGATTAATTCATTGGTAGGTTTGGGCCCTTGTGGGTTTTGGAATTGTTCAGTCCACCTATGTAATGCACTAATACTTAGATGTTTTTCGGACTAGTCTTCAAGCCCCTATTGTTTGAGGTGCAGAAACATATCTTCAACTCCGGCATCACTTGAAATGATGAATATTTCAGTGAGGAGGTTTCATCATGATCTCCTAAATATGTGTTTGAAAAAAAACTTGAGATGATGAATCTCTTAGAATTTGTTTAGGGAGTTTCAATCATTCCAAGTGTTGATATGCTTTATTTCAGATGCACAGGAGGCCAAAGATGAAACAAGGAGAAAGATGAAAGAAACTTCGGATGGTTTTTCAACCATGTCTTGTAGCATCCTTAGGGTCCACTAGCAAGCCCTTGGTATCATTTCATCGCGAAAACTTTTGGGAACATCTCAGCAATGTCACTCGCAGTTCTTTCGTGTCTCACAGGAGAAAAAGGTTTAGAAGGATGGGAGTGGCAGGATTCTTTAGCGCAAGTTGGATATTTACACTGCTGCACGAAGTTGTCTACCTGACGTTAGGGTTAAGATAACAGAATTCGAAAACTGTAACACTAACCTAGGTGATGCTTGCAAAGTTGGGACGGTCTTCAGATATGGGGCGGTCTTCAAGATATGGCCGGTTTCTGAAATGGACCTCCCAATAAAAGAAAACAAATAAATATTTGAAAACTCATCACATCTTCCTAGTATTACCGGATTAGATAAAAATATGGTACAATTTCAATTTTTTGAGTTTATTTACTTTTGGAGATATAGAGCAATTCCATATTCTCACGATCCACGATGGTTATAAGACTTAAGACACTAGTTCCAGACAAGAGTTTTGTTTGGACGGCAATTTTGGCCGAGCACTTTTCAAGCCTGAAATAGACTGGAAACTGGACCCTGAATGAAAATCTATTCATATTTTTTTTATTGTACATGTATATTACATACATATCTGTATGTATATATATATATATATATATATATATATA
>DF241916.1:41802-67255 GCA_000507305.1 Breviolum minutum Mf 1.05b.01 | reverse complement strand
TGCCGAGGCATTCAGTTAGGGAAACTCCATTCCCAAACTAATTCTTAGGAGGTCAAAACCTTCATTCCAACCTTCTATTCCAAACATCCACTTAACATCTAAACACCAACCAGAGACAGGAGCAGTGCATTGCTCCCCCCTCAGATCGAGTCTTCTCACCATTGGCAGAACGCCTTCTGAGACTCTCTTCTCATCACTGAGGAGAGCAATGCACCACACAAGATGTTACCAAATTGTGGATGTGCATGCAACAAATCATCAAGCCACAAAAGTTCACCTGACAGACAAACATGGCACATGGTAAAAAACCATTCGAAACAGTTTCAAAGCCTCTGAGCTCTAGAAACCAAAACAAATTCCCTTCACTCACTCCACGCACCACGAAGCATCACCAATACTTCTCATATCCCGAAAACTTCTCTCTTCCAGAAAACCAATCGGCAGAAAACTTACGTTCTCCAAAACCAATCTTCCAGAAAACATCCATAGTAGGAATACTAGAAAATGCATCTTCGAAAACCTTCGCTCCAGACAATGAATTCCCAGAAACCAAATAGGCTATATATGAAGCTCAACATCGCACCAGTATAAACACAATGCTCCGAATATCCAAATTTCCTCATCCAATGGGAATCATCGTTCCTGTCGGCTGTTGTACAAAAGTTATTTCTTTGTTGAGACACAGGGCTAGACTCGGCCAATTATCAGCATCAATGCTGTAGTTAGTACTGAGAAGAGCATACAGATCATAATAAAGATGTTGCAACAAAATACGCATGTTGCGAAAAAGCTGGGTAATCCACATGACCAATTCAATGGCCTTCCAAATCAAGGCGTTTTACACGATGTGATGCCACGAGTTTATCAATGTACTTTTGCATTTTTTGACGTTTAGTTCTGGTAATGCAATGAATCCCGCTGCAATGTAAAGATCCAACCGAACCAATGAACTGTATGGGATAATTCGCACTTACGCCAACTGAAGAGGATATTTAGACATCCACATAGCATTGCCATGGTGGTCGAAGTCAGAGGTGATGTCTTTGTGTTGAATCCAAAAATAATCGTCCACATGTAACCAAGCTGCATGCACAAGCCAGATTTTTATGAAAGAATCTTAAGATCCATCCTTCAAGGTGAATCCTAACAGATCTTGTTCTGATTCCTTGACGTAAATTCTTTTGTGTGCGCTTTTGATGTCCAAAGTGAACCCTGCTAGTTCATGTTTTGAATTACACCAACGGTAGCATCTCACCACGTCTTTGGCTGTGGATAATGTGGTGCATTCTGGTGTTGTGCACCTGTTGTTCATACCACACACTGACGAGTCTACGACTAACCTAGAAGGACGTGTGTCGCTGAATGCCACCCAAACTTGCCTATGGCTATGTGAGGATAATTTGCTGCTTTGACCTCTTCCAAAGTGCCTTGAAATTCGAAGCCATTTCTAGTCCAACTCTTCTTCTACTAGACGCTTGGTGGTGTCAGATTCCATCTCTGCAGATTGCCAATTGGCCAGATGCACGGAAAGTGGGGTTTCGGAAAGTTTCGGTCGATCGTTTACTCCAAAGACATGAGAAGGTCGGATATCATTATTGAATCCCGTGCTGATTCCTTCTATTAAACTTGGAAATAGATCTATATTATGGTCATGTATGACAAAGTTGAGTTGACTCATGATGTTCACATTCATCGGTTGATGAGGACGAACTGCCCAATCTGCAATGCACTCATGATTTTCCAAGAATTCAGAAATGAAAGAACGGAACATGTCACCAGATAGTCCATCAAAAGAGACCTCCGGATTCTAAAGTTCAACGTGACGTAGGAATTCAAAATGCGATTTGTTATCCAATATGTGTTAGAATTTATTGCGAAGTTCTTGAAACATCTGGCTACTTGCGGTCTGGCCTACTCCAATCCGGCTGTGATGTGGAGCCTCTGCCATCTTCTAAGCTCCATAGTGCATCTCTTAATTCTTGAACTGGAATTAAAGACAAGGATTCATGGACTGACAGGTGTTGACCGGCCGGATATATCATGGAGGATACTATTTGGGCAAACTTTTGGCATCTGTCTGCTTTTATAAGATCCATCTGGAGCTTGAGTGCCGATGATTGATTCATGACTTCCTCTTGGATGGGTGCATGTGGCTTCCATCTGGTAAGGTCCTCTAATGACGACGTTAGAAGCCACGATTTATCCTAAGATTGTCCATACGCACATGCTGCCATGACTATGCAAAAAATTCGTACCTGGGCTACGAAGTCTTATGTCTCGGGCTCCATCCAACTCATCGCATTGGTGGGCTGCTCCAAGTGGCAGTGACCCCCTGCTAGATATATCAATCGAAGACATGTGATGGTTCGAACTAGCATGATCGCACTTTCTTGGAGACGTGTCTTTTCTGCAAAAGTAAGGCCGGGGATTCCGTCCATGTGTTCCAAAGTTCTTAATGCCTTGGGACCCCCCGGCTTCAACTTCAACCTACTGTATTCACAGCAAGATGGTGAACCACTGCCATAACGAATTTGGCGGCTGCAAGACAGGCGCAGTAAGGCCTCATAAGATTCATCGTTTAAGAGGTTGTCTTCACTACGAATCAGAATGTCGAAGGTACACACGCTGCCTCCTGCTTGCAAGATAGCAGAACTTAAAGGATGATTTACACCAGAGCAAATATCCAAAAAAATTCCTGGGCCTGCTGTTTCGGACACTTTTTGAATGTGGATGTTTGACTGATTAGACATCGATGGCGGAATGTCCATATTATGATGATCATTCATGGTAACTTGTGAGATATCGTTGAAGATCTGATTGGTGATACTCTGGTATCATTAGGCATGCTACTTCAAACCATGATCCAAGGGATTCCACTTGATCCTTTAGGTATGCCACTTCAAACCACAGGTGAGATGGGTCTCACGATGTTCAATGATGCCAAAGCAGCTATCAGTATGGGAAAGATGGATGGTTTGCTCCGTCGTGTCCGGCACTTGGAGCTTCGCGTGAAATATTGTCAACATTTGTACCGTAGGCGACAGTTGTCTCTGACGCATTGGCGTGGGGATGAAAACCCAGCCGACGGACTAACAAAGAGTTTGAGGCCTTTAAATCTATGGACAAATCTTGTGGATGCCGTCGGGCTCGTTCCGGGTCCGAATGAGAAAGGCCAGAATTGGATCAAGAACTTCTTGAACCAAATTCAAAGAGAAGAAGAATTGAAAGAACTTGCACAATTGAATGTGGATCCGAACGTGCGATCCAAGAAGGGGAGTTGTCAGTAACTCATCAGTTGTGTATGTCTCACACGTTTTTCGCATGTCATCTTTCCTTTTCTCATTTGTTTTGTCTTTCATAACAAGTTGGAAACACCTTCATTGAGAAGAGATGTGATGTTTAATTTGTTTTGCGCTGTGACGTTTCACACTAGTTACCTAGCTAACTAGGTTAGACTAAGCTTCTAGCTGCGGGTCTGCCTATTGCGTCTATTTGCACGATGCCAAACGGATGTTTTGCTTGCTTCTGTTGGAAACTGATGCCTCACCGGAGGAGAGCAAACGAAGTTAGTCTTTGTTATCTCCAAAGTGGAGGAACCTGCACCGGCAGGAGTAAACTTGAGAACCTGCACCGGCAGGAAGATTCTTTGGAACCTGCACCGGCAGGAAGAACGATGAATCAAACCCAATTTGATTTTCAAACCCAAATTTGATTTCGCTTTTGGAATGAAAGAGAAAATTTGATCGGTATTTTGATCATGCCATCGGAGAACTTTTGGCCAGAGTTTTTCCAACGGACATTTTCACTGTTCAGATTTCTCGATCAGTTGTTAGGTTTTTATTTCCAGATTGTTGGATTTCATTGAATCGAAGTTTGATTTTTCGTTTGAGATCAAGTAACTTCTAAGTCCGTTTGATTTGACTGCTTTCCTTAAAGGAAGTTGTGAATTCAGTTTTTCGTGAGCCTGTCTTCTCAAGCTAGTATTGTGTTATCCTTGTTACGTTTTTCGGTTGATTGAACATGTCTTCGCCAACAGATGGTGTGGAAAATCTTCCGGAGACTGCTGTCCCTGGTGTGACAAGGGATGCTGCCCAAGAGGCTAATCGTAGTGATGCAGCGGAAACTCCTGAAGTTGAAGCTTCTCAAGCTTCTCTGAAGACGACTCTGGCCCTCTTGCAGGCCGAGATGGATAGTGTGGTGAAAAGCATGTCTGATTTGGTCAAAGTCAAGGATGAAGATAAGATCACACCGTATGTCAAGGATCCAAAGTCCGGAGAAGTGGACGTTGCCAAGGAGCAACTTGATGTTTTGGTGAAAATCCAACATGACCTGAAGCGCCAACAAGAAGTACAGCGGGCAACTCTTACGTCGCAATTCCTGTTGGGAAAGATGCAAGAGACGATGTCGAAATTGTTGACAGAGAGGTCGAATGACTTTGAGCGTCAACGGAAATCTATGATGTCGTACATGCAGAAGGAATCGAGCTCGCATCAGTACGCTATGGATCAGGTTGAGGCTGTGGTGGATAAAGTTGGTTCTACACTTGACCAATTTACATCAAGTCTTACCACTCTCTCCTCTACAATCAAAGACCTGAGTGCTGATCAGCGTTCCCAGGGAAGGGAGCACCTTGACGTTCTGAAAGGAATCCACTATGAAGTTCAAGATACAAAGAAAATCCTGGACCACATACGTTCCAACACGAGCAAAGAGACTAAGAATCTAGGCTGGCAAGTCAGTGAGCTCCGTCTGGTTCGGTTGATGCAAAAGGGGAAGTGTCAGCCCAGAAGGGCTCTTTACTCTATATCATCAGTGAGGACTTGAAAACGGCTACTCAATCGACGTTTGATGCATTGGCCAAATCGGTCAAGTCTGTGAATGAGACTATCCAGGCTGGCGTCAATCCAGAAAAATCGTTGAAAAGGAAGTTCGAGGAGGACCAGGAACAACAACGTGTGGAAGACCAGAAAAAGGAAGCCGAAAGACTTCAAAAGGAACAAGAAGACCAAGAACGTCAACAGGTGACAATGATGATCCATCCCTACACCGGTGCGCATATGTATCTGACGGGCGAGCAAAAGGAACAGTTCATTCGTGATCTGGCTACTATGAAGCCCTCGGATTTTGGGCCAGTTGGAACAGGATCTATGGGTGCGGGTACACCACCTATTCCTCCGCAGGGTTTCCCGCCTAGACCACCAATGGGATTGGGATATGGAGCTATGGTACACCTATGACTCCTAGTCATCCTCCACGATATGTTCCATCCTTTACTGCTCCGGCTGGATTGCCTGTGCTTCCCAAGTCAACTCCACCTTGAAGGTGAACTGAGAGGCAGTATTTGAGAAGATGCAATACTTTTGGATGTTTGCTCTGATGTAGGGATTGTATTTCTCTTTTCCCAGAGTCAAATTTCGACAGCGTGTAGCTTTGGCAGTTCTTTGGTTTGAAAAGAAAGGTGAACTTTGAGTTTGCGTATGCTTCGACATGAGAGTCTTAGACATTTGACATTTGGATTTGAAGTCTTGAAAGAAAGTTGATAGCTATCTTGGTGAGATTGACTTTGGACTTTTATCTTTCATGCTTGTGGCTCACAGCTTCTAAATTTCGAAATGCCTGGATCTAAGAGAGTTTTGACTGATTCGTTCATTGCAAGGAGGATGCACGACGACGATCTTACTGAAGATCAGCTTTTTGGATATAGAGAAGATGAACTACCACATATCCAAGCTGGTACTGTTATGTTGATTCCTGAAGTTGAGAAGGAAAGGGTTCTTGATCTGCTTCAAGAGACGTTGCGGTTTCGCATCGAGCTTGGTTCACTGGTATCAGGGGTCCGAGGTGATCCATACTTACGTTCAATGAGTGCTCGAAGTGATGATTTCTTATATGTCTCTGTTCAGCCAGTTCAGCGCTTAAGTACATCTCCAGTTGCATTCCTTCTTCAACGTTTGTCTAAGCATCTGGAATCTAAGTATTCCATTGACATTCCATCAGCTGAACTTCAATTTGAGATTACCGGTGGAGAACGAATTCCACATGGATATACTCTTCTTGATCTTGTCTTTGTAGCTGCAACATCAGCATACAGGAACGACCACTTCGCCGACACGTACAAAATATTACGTATCACATTGGATCTGAGACCAATTTTGGTTCCTCTGGGTCCTTCTGGTCAGAATCTCCTGTAGCCTGCGTTTGTTGAACATGATCTGATTGTGAGCATCTTAGTACCTTTGTTTTGACCTGCTGTCGTAAGATACAGCGTAAATGTCAATTGTTTTTGAAAGTAACTGAGATTCAAACTTGAAAGAGAAAAGTGACGTGAACGCACTGTTTTCTAAATTGACTTTTGGAACCTCGAGTTTGTTAAGCACTGATGTGTGACTTTGTAAGTTCATTTGCACTGTACTTTCATCATGTTTTGCTCAAACTGGATTTTTGGGTCAGGCACGCAGTGTTGTTAGCCCATAGAGTTTCAGCCTTTTGAGTTGAAGAAATGGACCTCGACGACTCTCGAGAGATTAGGGTAAACAGTGGACAAGTCATCGGACTTATCATGCTGCTTCTTGCCATGCTTCCGCGTGACATCAGAAGCGATTTGGTTGACAGGTTGCATCGTATGACTACCCAGGAGATGGTAGATTGGTACCGAACCTCAACCGCAGCTTCCTCTGAAAGGGCTGGAACTCAACAGTTGATCCTACTTCTGAGGGAGAAATGCCCGAGTCTGTTCCACCAGCTACTCCTGGAGAACATATCTCTGAGGGAGAAATGTCGGAGCCCTTTGAGGATGAAAGAAATTAGGTGTTCAAATGAGAGCACTTGTAGACAGTTTTTGGATTTGAGTTTTGACCTGAACTTTGATGTGAAAGGTAAAAGAGTCCATTGGCATTTGAACTGAGACCGCTTCTTTGAGTTGTTTCAACTTGAAACATGTTTCTTGCAAATCTGTCATTCTTTTTTGAACTGTCAGGAATAGATTAACTTGAAGTCTTTGAAGCTTTGTTTGCTCGAAACACCGGTCGTCTTGATCTTAGTATCGTTTGCTTTTCAGCAATGGAGACTGTGATTTCTATCGAGTATAACGAGCTTATCCGTGACGGTGAGTTTGAGATGAAGACCCAGATCCAAGATTTTCTTGATAGTAAAGTTGATGAGTGGAAATTTAGTGTCACCACACACCTCTGGAGTGACCATTACTTCCGCCTCCTGAGAAGGCATTTCTCTTTACAGCTTCTAGTTGAGAATCTTGGAGAAGAACCTGTTTGGGTGCCATTGCCGTACGATTCGACCATCGCCGAGTGTTTGAATCTGGCTCAGTGTCGCACTCGTTTGACGAGCTACCGTATTCGAGTCCGTCTCAATCCAGATAGGACAGTTGGAAATTGTGGCAACCCTTGAGTGGGGTTAGAAAGATCAAGCGTGGTAGTTCCAAAGACAGCTTGAAACTGATGGAAGGTTTTTGAAAGGCAGAGTGCTGAAAAAGAAGTGATCTCTGTGAAGTCTGAACTTGACTTGAAGTCATCTAAAGTCATCCTGAACTATGAAATTTTGAGTTTAGGGTTTAGGGTTTTTGAACGGCGAGGGTACCCCTCTGTGCCTCTTTCTCGGTGGAAAGAAGAAGAATGAATTTAATTTCAGGAAATTCCGACCTTGAGTTTAGGGTTTAGGGTTTAGGGTTTGGAAATTTCGCGGTGGAGGTCCCCTCAGGTAAAAATGATCCCAATACCCCAAGTGTCGTGCACAGGTGTGACATGACTGATGCATAGTTTGTTTACTGTTGCTGTTTTGCTTCAGGAAGTAACTTGTGATGTTCTCTGAACTGCAAGTATGTTCTTCTTTGCCTTGTTTTGGCTTGTTGAACAACAAAAACAACTACCCCAATGATGACAAAGTCAGTTCATCTTGAGAAGAGTCTTGAGCTCTTCATGAAAAGAACTCGAAAAGTCTGAGGGGTAAACAACAACAACAAAACATCTTGTTATGTTACCCAGGAACTTATGTTAGCATCTTAGTGTGGTTGCGAGCTTAGTAGATTGGCCTGGAACTTAAAGTTGCCATTGCCCGGATCTTAGTCTGAGAAAGTTTAGCCGAACTACAAGAAGGGGTGTGAGATTTAGGTTCTAGAGGTGTAGTTCTCTCTTGTGATGGTATTGAGGGAGTGCTGACTTGGTGTTTCTTTGTTTTGTTTGTTTTAGCCAGAAGACAACCACTGCGTGTAGAGTCAGTTTAGACTCTTTAGTTTGCTCCGCACTTGAGTTAGAGTCGAGTTGTTTTAGCTGAGTTTAGTCTTTAGGAGACTTGAATGTGTTTAGCTGAAGCTTTGCTTGAGAGTGTTTCACTTAGCGTTTGACCACTCAATGTGGTAACTTGACCTCGTCTTTGGCTCAGGACGACGAGTGAAAAAGGTCCGCATCTTTCGTGCGTGGTTTTCACAAAAATTGCCTTCTGGGATGTTTCCTTGTTGGGTCGTCCTGAACCAACTTTTTCTTGCTCCCACTCTCTTTCCCTTTATCTACAAGGCTCTTGTCTCTTGACCTTTGCTCGCAGGTTCATCCTTGACTTCATTACTTTCCATCTTCATCTTCTGCCCATCTTCATCAGCGTTTTCACTCTTCGCTCCAATCATAATAGTTTCATTCATCATCCCCACTCTTCCCCCGTTTGTCTCTCTCACCAAATTTTAGGGTTTGTTTAAATTCTCTCCCTTTACACGCTTTCATGTATCCTTTGGGATGCTGCCCTCGCGCCGGGCTTTTTGCTGCTGCACCCGATGCGCCGCTCCTGGATCAGCGCATGAACCAGTGCCGGCTTTATTCAGAAACTAATGCATTGGCTGGGATAGTAGCGCGCTATGATGGGGGAGCAAGAGAATGATGAAACGTTGGCCAGTTGTTCCCATCAGTTTACCTTCACTACTGGCCCCACCTTTGCGATTCTTCACACAATTGACAAACACAGGGATCCGCCATCTTATTCGGGAGCGACAAACTCTTCATGTAACTGGTAACTGCGGGTCTCTGGCAGGGAATGCTGAAGAAATTGCTATGTGCACATGTGTGGAACGCCTCTACCTGCATGTCCATTATTTTGTCGATGAACACCCGAAGCCCCATGCTCATGACTGGTGCAGTGAGGTGGTGCCTACAGGCAGTCAGGACCCAAGTCCTGCTCGACTACCAGAAGGAGCTTTCACATAGACTGAGTGGAAGGCTCATGGCCTCTAACGGTCCGGTGAGGTGGCAGCCCCGAAAATCTACCTGCTGCGTTGGTATTCCCGACGAAGAACGTGACCTACCGATGTGGGGTTTGTCTTGGTTGTCAATGGAATGCATGATGCTTGGAGGGTATTCGGCGATGATGATGCTCGGAGAGAGTGCTAGCGATGTGTGATTGTCTGGGATGTCTATGGGTGATGCATGGAGGATATGTGGAGATGAAGATGATCTGAGAGTGAGCTGGTTAGGACGTTTCACCCGCGTTTTGCTTCAGGGACTGGCAATTGTTCTTGTGTGGTTTGTTGTGTTTTTGGATGTGGTGTTTGTTTTGTGCTTGTTGTTGGTTGTTGGGTTGCTGCTTCTATTGCCAGATCACCGCGTTTCTTCTCGTTTGATCAAAGAACCATCCCTTGGTCATTGGCTGATGCATTTGGCCTGAATCGAACTGATTCTTGCCTCAGATGCTTCGAGCTAGTCTCAAGTCAGTTTCTTTGTACATGGACTGCCAGTATCCCTCGAGATCAGTCGCAGCCAGAGAGTAAAAAAAAACCTTCAAGTAACATGGATGTTTGTTCATTCAGCGTGAACCTTGAACAGATTTGCGGCAAAGGCACGATGCCCTACGAGTTGCTGAGTGGTCATGCATATAGTCGTTGAGGTGGCTAACGGTGATTGCTTTGCTCTTTACGAGTCATTCGACAAAATGCCGGATGCCGTAGAGTTTGTTGAAGTGCTTCCACTTGCCTCTATCATGGGAGGGTCACCTCACAGCATTTTCGGTAACCCCAGGCTGCCTGATGTTTCTCTTCCATTGCATCAGGTCACTGTAGGCCTTCAATGTACACTAGGTCTATGGGGTGGCTGTACCATGGTACTCTTAATTTTTAGCAGAGTGGACACTTTGTCCAAAAAAAATGGGTTGTCGATAAAAATGTTTTTCTTTGCTTTCCTGTTCTGGCTTTGTCCACATCGTGCTTATGCACAAAAATGGGTTATCCCATTCCAGTTTCACTGTTTGAAAGGGTATCATTCCCTGCATGCCACCTTTTCTTCTCTATTGCTTACCAGTATAGAGCCCTCAGCTTACAATTAGGGGAAGCTTCTTCCGAGTGCTCTATCCCTTCGACTTGTTTGGCAGCCTTCGATGGGGGTAAAACCAACATGATGCTTTGAAAGATATTACCCAACGGGATGTTGGTTGAGAGGTCAACCGACCATGTGACGCACCAAGATCTTTTCTGCCCGCCAAAACAAGAGTGTTCTCCTTGAGAATCACGCGGTAGAGCTCGAATCGTTTTGTTCGAATTTGTTGCCGCTCTGCATTTCAGTGTTTAAGGGTTTGTTCGTCAAGCAGTGTTCAAGTGAAGAAACACATTATCTTCTTCGTTTTGTTTTGATAGATGCATGACGTATGTGATAGAAATATTGTTTTGCATTTTCTTGGGGGGGCCCTGCGGCCAAGCCCTGAAGATGTGCCCACCCCCGGGAATTTCCACCCTGGAACTTTCTTCTTTGAATCTTTGTGTCTGCGCCGGTAGTTGGCACATTCCATTCAGTTCACCACGTGCTCCAGCTTCTACACTTTACTCTTCCAATTCGTCTACTTGCTCAGTTTTGTTTCTATTGGAATCTGGCCGCAACAGGTTTCTTCTATGTAATGATGCAAAAGTGTGCAACAAAATGGTGGCATCACGATTTCAAAGTTGTTTTGCGAAATTGAATACCAATATAACTACCACCGAGTTTAGAAACCGATTTTCATTGAAAAATCATTCCTTCCAGCGCCGAAGGGACCAGCAAAGCTTTCTTTGGCGCCAGAAGAGAATCATGTTCCAACTTGTCCGGTGCCAGTAGTCGGCACCTTCATTTCGCATCAGGACATGTTTGTTTTGCATGTTAATACTTTCCGTGGTATTTGGGGTGTGTGCTGGTATACTTGAGAATTCTTCTGTCCAAAGACGATGATGCCAGAAAAAATTACCCAACCTGTTGCTACCCGAGTGACAAAGGGTAGACGATTCAACGAAATTGCGAAGGTTTGAACAAAAATATTGACACTGAAAGATGAGACAACATGTCGTGATAGGTGTTCTTTTTTGGAATTGTGCTTGATTTGTGTGAATATTTGCGAACGTTAACATTGGCTTCGATGGAAAGTTTCATGCATTTTTTTAGACGATGTTTTTTGCACATGTTTTCCACCGACTTTGGGTCAGAGGGGTGCTTCTGAAATGGAACCAGTTGTGTGAACAATAGCGCCTTGATGTTCCGTGGACATGGCGTTTCTGCAAAGCTTTCTGCGACTCCATTGCAAGCTGCACTTGACAAGGAAGGGGGTTCAGATTTTTCATCGGATTCATCTACTACAAGATGGGTGGTGAGTTTCGGCCCGCATTAATGGAACAACCTGTTTGTTTTTTGATTTCCAAAAAAGGTTTGACGCCGAGACCATACGGCATAGAACAACTTGAATATCTCAGATCAAAGTTCGTAGTAGTGTAGCGGTTCATGAGTTAATGAACAGAAGGTCCGAAAATCTTATCTTAACATGCATCGTGAGAGTTAGCTGCTTATAGTCCCGTATGGTATGGGAAGATCTCATGCAAGTCTATAAATGGGATTGTACTCTTTGGTTTTGCATGTTTGTAAGGAGTCTGAATGACACTATTTTGGCTGCTGATGATGAACTTACTGACCCTGCGATGGACTTTGGTGTCTTTTCCCATCGTGGTTTGCACAGTGGCGAGGATCCTGTATCACTCAAAGCGCATCTAAATGGTACTTGCCAACCATGCTTCTTCAATGAATGATCATAGTCGTGCTTTAGTTTTTTGATGACCAAAATTTTGAAAACATGTTTTGTTGGCAGTCTTCGTCATCTTGATCTCGCGGCTTCCGACTGTCCTTAGGTGTCTTCAATCCGACCAATCGTGGTTGCACACGGGGAGACAGCTGTTCTTATTGCCACTGTGATCATCCACTGGCTGCCTTAAATCGACGCGTGCGCAAGCGAACGCGGGACAAAATCACACGGAGACTTAAGGACCTCTTGGTTCCACCAGTTGACCTGGAGACCTTTCTTTTGCTTCGGTTCAAGACGTTTGGGTTTTTGGGCCCTTTATTTTTTTTGTGTTTTGTTTGAAAAAAATTCCCCATTTCCAAGAATGTCACATAATTCCTAGAAACAAAAATGAAAGATATTTTCTTTCACAGTTTCACACTTGCAGCTATCCCTTGCATTGAAAACTTGGTGAAACTGGTTCAAGGAAGAGATTCATGAACAGCTACAACTTGAAGCTGCCCACCACATATTTGGACGAACAATGATCCAGAACTACCTGCAAGACCCTGACCCTGACCGTTTTTTTTCGTCTTTCGAAACATAACTGCAGCCGGCAAGAAATTTTGCTCCTAGGCGTTCTGAAGGATTGCTTCGGCGAAATTCGGCCTGCCGGAACTTTGCATTAAACTGTGCAGTTGGATTTTCGGGCGTAGCCCAGCCTTTTCTTATCCCTCTCGCAAGTGCGTTGTGTAGCTGCCTAACTCAGATGAATGGTCTAGGCTAAGCGGCAAAGTCGGCTAAGTGATCCGAGGGGGTCACTAGAAGAGATGGGGTGCGACAGTCTTGCTATCGTATCCAAAACCAGAGCGATAGAGAATTCTGGGAAAGGAACACTTTTGCGTTTCCATCATTGTTTACATCTTTGAATGTTGAAGGGGTGCCATGAAATGTGACGGTGTATGTGGGCAGTACTTTGGTGTTCGCAGCCAGTGGCTTTAGCGGTTGAAGCCAGTATCTATATTACAGCCACATCTGGAAACATGCCCCAGGTGATACTCTTGTCAGTGACAAAACTACAGGAGACAAGAGTGAAAGTTGTCATTCCAAGAGCTTGAAGTGCTCACTTCGTGAAACCATGTGAAGTTTTGCTGGGTTTGGATTTTGTGTTTCTGCTTGCAGCATTCATGGCACTGTGGATGGCAACAGCCTCGGCTTCAGGTACAGGGGACAAAATGAACAGGACAATTTGTTGACAATTTGACAATTTGAGGATTTTGAGATGCAGGTGGGGTGACCTGAGGTCGTTGAGCTGCAGAGCCCAAACAGCAAAAATTCTGATGCATCTCGCATTTTGCTCTTGCCGTTAGAATCACAGATGGAAAAAATAAAAAATCCAAATGTCCAATGTGAAAAAAATCAAGATCAGAGACAGAAATCTAAGTGACACTTTGAAGAAACCTGTTTTTTGTGCATCACTTGATTTCTCGAAGCCCATGGCTCGAATTGTTAAAAGGTCGACATGCATTGCTTCCTGACCGAAGTGTACAGAGTACGCAGAGCAAGTCATTCAGCGATAGACTTGACCGTCAGGTTGTGACAGTTGTGGCGACTACTTACTCTTATCACACTCTTTGGCCAAACTTTAAAACAGCACTTGCTACTTTTCTGCTTTATTTCTTTGAGCAAAATCTCAAGAAACATGTGACGAAACCGAAATAGTTCTTCAAGCGAGCTCTTGTGCCTTGAGTGTCATGGCATCCGAAGGGTTAAAGTTTGCATGGAGCAAGAAGTCAGTAGCTGAGCCCAGATTAGTGTGGTCCGTGTGGGTGCTACTCGTACCTCGGAATGTTGGGGCTCTGTTTGGTCACCAGAACTGAAGACGTTATGACCTTGGACTTGAGCTGAAGGACAAAGAAATTTGCAACTTTTGTATATATAATTCATGAACAAAGAAACATCTTGCATTTGAAGTGCCTTGACCCCACGTGTCATGATATGTTTGAGGTGGGCACCGCACGGAAGCCACTGTCGGCCAGCAGCGGTATGACCATTGCACAGGAAGCTGCAAGGAATGTGGATCCTGCAACTGCTCCAAAAACTGCTGAAGAGGAAGAGAAACAACGGAAAAGACTGGAGGCCTGGAAGAAGATGCAGGGCGACGGAAAAGAGGAGAAAGAGGAGGAGAGTGCAGACATGACACTGAGCTCTGGGTAGAATTCTTTTTTCGAATTCTCTTCGTGGAACGGCATGGGGATTCTGAGTGGTTCGGAATGCTTTTAAAACACTTTTTTGAACCCTGCATGTTGACCTTGCTATTTGTAGATTTCCAGCTGCCAACCACGAACTAGACTTTAGATACTGGCGGGATCTTGGAACATGTTTAATGCCCACCAAAGTTTCTGCTAAAGCATTTGATTGACATGAGTTCCGTGACTTTTGATGTGTACTGTATATCCGTGTTTCAGGAGTCTGAAATTGAAAAGAAGCTAAAGAAGCTGTCTGGAAAGGAGGAGAATGAGAAAGAGAGCAAGATGGCGCAAGTTCGTGCTGCCTTGAAAGAGGTGAATCAGCGAAATCGTGACTTAGGTGCGGACAAGATCCTGCGCATGCTGTGTTTTTTTATTTCGTCGTGGCAGGTGTGAGGCGTGCTGGACTCTAAACTCTACACATGTCATTGTCGACTGTCTCTCTATGTGTCTTCATGTGTCTGCATCAGGAGTCCGAAAGAAGAAGCGGAAAGCGTCGAAAGCGTCGAGCTCGAGTTCGAGTGATGTGATGATTACGTCTACGGAGAATACGGACGTCATCATCACGAGAGCTGATGGAGGGCGTGAAATGCGTGCAAGGCCTAATGCACATGACGCACATGCCGCACATGGCACTATTGACCTTGAGGATCCACCAGCCGGTGAGGCTGAAGGAAATGAAGGAAAGGATGAGACAAAGGAAGTTGAAGGAAAAGATGAAGTTGATGAAACGACATATCTATGAGAAAAAAGTCATATCAATGGCTGCGAGTGGTGACCGTCTACAGCCGTAGTACTGTCATGTTGCTATTCCTCATCTCTTTTGTATGCCCGGATGCCTCTATAACAGAGCTTGGGGCACTTTTTGGGAATGAGATAATCAGATAGAACTGGGACTTGTCAGCAATGCAGCCACTCAGAATCGAAGTTGATGAGTCAAGCCTATGCAAGTCCGTAAGTTCAGGGTTGAATGTTGAGATGACAGGCGCGTCAACCAGCATTCTTACAAGATGATGAACATCTGGAGAAGACCAACAGTTATTTGAGCTAAAGACGCTGTTACGTTCCTCCTTTTTCAGAGAATCTGTCCCCGTCAATTTGCACTGTGACTCCATCGCCATGGGACCATGTCGAGGCGGACTTGGGTGTCTTCCATCCTGTCGACATGTCATGTGCTGGCCATGCCCCTTGTCACAACTGTCGGCCAACTTCTGATTTTGACATGTTTCCGACAGCTTCATTTATTTTTACAGACGCAACAAGCAACATGAGCAGCAAGTTGCACAGTCCAGCAAGTTGACAATGACACTGTAGGAAATCTAGATGTGGATCCTGCAAGAATGGTGCTTTCAGCAAACAAATCAGTCTGAAATCTGGACGCATGAAAATCCAAAATCAAACCAAATCGCACAGATCGGACCATCAAAATCATCACGCAGACCTGTTGCGACTGGCTTGGCCGGATGATTTCAGCAGTGATGCCATGTTGACGCCCTGGCCATGCGCTGAAGTCGGCCATGTCAGCCATGTCGGCCGGAAGCTGACGGACTTTGGAGCTTTTAGAGGTTTTTTTGTTCAAAAAGTGACAAAAAAAAGCGAGCTTTCCGGTGCTGTGTGCACCTTGGCGACGTGCGCTGTGGCAAGGAGATGTGCCTGGTGTTGCAATGAGATCAGGGGTAGAGTAGGTTGGCTTGAACTCACCTGCAGGAAAGGAGACATGATATAAGTGGCTGTTGATCATAGTTGCTCGAAGCTTCTTTCGTTCAATAGCTTGAAAGTATATTGATATATTCATTGCGTTGTGTTGACATGGTGAAACGAGTTGCACTTGCACAAGGCCTGCAGAGCTTCCAGTTCCGCCAAAAAGTGGATGTGACAGAAGCTGAAGGCTGCGGAGGATGGCATGGCCGAAAAGAAGAAAGTGAGCTTCGAACACCAGGACTGGCTGCTCGAGAAGCAACAAATTCGGAGAAGTTGCATTATTTCTGAAGATTTTTGACTCCAGTGTGCATTTGCGGAAAGAATTGGTTGGAAAGAAATTCAAGGCTCTGTTTCAGTGCTGCGCTCCAACCATCTGACCATCTTCAAGTACTGGAGACAACGATTTGATATCATTTGATCATATATTTGATCAGATTTAGACAAACTGTGACAGAAATCTCAGGAGGCACCAGTCGCGTCCTTTGCTTCCGTGATCTTTGCCCCGAAGAAACAGTGGAGTCGCTCCGGGAGCACCTGAGCGCAGCCCGCTATGACATGGCGTCCGACTCGGTGGATGCGGCGCCGAGCTTTGAGTTCTATCCTGTGAGCCGCGGTGTGTGGCAGGAACAAAAGCCATGAACTCATCAACTCGTGTTTTGGGGTCTTGTGAGTCTTATCACCATTCTCACCAAAGCAAGACAATACTGAGATGCGAGTACTGTGGAACTTTGATTTCGAAGGCAAGGTTTTGCTTGCACAATGGAGCACAGCTCAAGCGTGTGCAGGACAGTTTCTTGGAGTCTCTACTGACTCCTTTTATTCAAGAGCGCCTGATTCCGGCGCTTGGCAGTTTGTTCGAAAGTGAGTCGCCAGTACTGTCTGAGATCCTGGTCCGAAGGCACAGTGGGGAAGAAACGGAAGAAATGAAACATGTTGCAGAATTAGAATGGAGTGGAGAATGTAAATCATTTCAGAGTTTTAGTGTCTGGCATGTCAATAAACCCAGAAAAAAACAGAAAAAACACGGCGTTTTTGCAGAAAAATTCGAAACCTTTTTCATTGTAAGAGAAACGGCTTTCGTTATTTTCTTTCTCTTTAACACGAACTCGTTTGACAAGGTACTGCCCTGGGGAGCGCCGGAGCCATGGTGTGCACTACGACGGCCACGCCTACGCCACGGCCGTGCTGCAAATCTCGGCCTTGGACGACTTTCGTGGAGGAGCGAAACACAGACAAAAATTTTCGCATTTTTTGAAAGTCAATTTTTTGTCTTTCTCAATTTTCTCCTTTGAACAATTTCTTTTGTGTCAGCTGAGTTTGATTTTGTACAGTGATGTATGAAGAGCAGTGAAGAGCATTGTCCATGTCTCATGAGATGCTTTCCATCAACCATTTTTTGACTGGCATCCAGGGGTCATGTCACACCACAACCACCAAGGAATAATGATGTTTATATGACCTCACCTTGAAAGGTAAGGGAATTCCGACCCCAAAATGCCCTTGATTCAACAAATTGGAAGTTGGTGAAATTCTTCATACCTCGCACGAGTTTGGAAGGACTTTACTTGCAGCCAGAAGCGAATGTGGAATCAAGATGCTTGGCCCATAACAGTTCCCATGTTTCAGAGGGAGTGTCAGATGTGATTTGGACCAAGTTCTCAAGATGATTGAACAACATGAAGGTTGGAATATGCATGTAGATACATGAACATGAATCAAGGATATCAAGGTCAGGAATATACAAAGACATGTTGAAGTGAATATGCTTAAGCGGCGGCTAAGGACGAGTCTGCATGTTGTCTCCTGGGGATGTCGTGCTGCACAGCTTTGACCTCCAGCATGGTGTGGATGTCTTTGAGGCTGGCAGTGCTTTGGTCAATTCGAAGCTGAAACCTTTGCAAAGTATGCAGTACGCATTCAAAAAAAAGGCGAGAAAGCCAGTCAGAGCCACTTCAAGAGTCTGAGGTCATGTCATTGGGTAGCCTAAATATGTGTGATTCAATTCAGTGAACAGATTCAATAGATGACCAACCTGGTTGATGGGCCTCTTTCAGTCGTTCGGTTTGACAGGGGACGCGCTACAGTGTGATTTTTTGGTTCAAAGACTCCATGGCTTCTGTGAAGAATGACACCACCCCTTGGTACGACAAGATGGCCCAGTCATCTTCGGCCGCATGGATAAACTTTGGCGATGGTGGGTCAGGTCTGAGGCAGTCGGCATTGACAATTCAACTATTTGCACCAGGTAGATGTAGATTAATTAGATTACATAGATGATTATTTTACATAGTTTCATATAGTTTCATATAGTTTTTTCATAGTTTCTTTTCGGTTGACATTGATTATCAGCAAAACCCTTGGCGCATCGTCTCGAGGCTCCGGCGTCGGCGCTGTACAACTTGGGCGTCCAATCGGAGCTTGGCATTCATGGCAAGGCTTCACAGCTTCGACAGCTTCGCTTCAACTCATGCGACATTAGTCTAATCATATCAACCGGACTTCATATCTAAACATTTCTAATCCTTTTTGTGTCCGGTTTGTTTCACCGAGTTGTTGGAGAGGTGTAGTTTTTGCTGCAGCAAACTCAGCATAACTCCGGACTGTAGTCCTAATTCACCCTATTTCCGTGCAACTTGTTTCGTTGTGACTGTGACAGGTTCAGGATTTGGAGAAGGCAAAGAACTTCTATCGTTCTGCAGCCGAGAAGGGCCATCATTTTGCTCAAAACAATTTGGCGCTCCTTGAAGACAATGACGAGGCAGGAAGATGTCAAGACGCCTCAGGGAATAAAAACTAGCAGACTTAGGTGCCATTCAACTTCTGTCGTTGAGGATGTGTAAGCTGAAATGCTGTAAAGAACTTTGTTTTAAGTTGCGACTTTCGTACATTTCAAGATGTGAATCGAAGCCCAAGCTGGCAAAAGTACTGGCAAACCTTAGACATGTTTGTATCATCAAATCATCAAACTGTGTAGAACTCAGACGATTTGGTGAATCGGTGAAGTACTGGCAAAATCGACCAGGTGACGGAGAAGTGGCTGAGAGCTGCCTCAGAACAGGGCCATGGCACTGCCCAAATGAATTTAGCCATGCTGTTGTCTCTTGGCATCTCTTGGGAAGTTGACTTGAAATTGAGGGAACAAAATATGACATGTAACAAGTGTGGGGGACGTATATGTAACAAATTTTAACCCTCCTTCTCTGAAGAATCATTTGTTTGAGTTTCTTGGGGGGGGTTGTAAAAATTGTAGCACGTGTTGGGGACGGATAACAAATTTGGCACCACCTGGGATGTACTCCGCTGCAGCTTAATATGGAAGCTGGGTGCATATCTTGCACGCTTTGTCTTAGAAACAATAACAATGTTGAGATATGTTTGACCATCTGGGTACAGAATAAGATTTGACTTAGAAGCTGGTCAAGCAGTTTCAGAAAGGTATCACCAGTGGAAGTCAGTTCTGGGAATCAAATGTTTGACCAACCACAAACCAAACAAACACATTCAAACATAGAAGCTAACACAGACCATTGATCTCCAAGATAATTATTCGACCAATCAGGTGCCACAGGTGCCATGTTTAATTTCTTCTGGATTCCAATCCCTTCAAGGCACTCATTGATGGGCAAAATCCTGCACTACGTGATGCAAAGTCTTGATATAAACCCAGAAGCTGCGCACTTCCTTATTCCCGACAAACATCAACATCCTTCAAAAAAAAATCGTAAACACTGGTGGCTTTGGTTGGAAGGTTTTCCTCTTGTGGGCACGCATAACCTTGGAAGTCCATTGCGCTTTGGTGAATATTGATGTAGCACACATTTGGGGATACCTCTTCGGAGGTTTTGGTTACAACACTTCCAACAAATGAGATGTTCTGACAAACACCACGTTTTTTTGGGATTTCTCCAGGCCCGAGCCTCCATCCAATCCACGTTGTTGTGAACTCCCAGAGCTCTGCATCACCCCCGTTAGGATTTCTCCCCAAGGGAATATGTCAGCATTTTTACGTCTTGCCCTGAAAAATAACTCGATGATGGTGGTATTTTCGGGTATTTGCACAGTGGTTTTTTGCTGTCTCAAAACTCGCGTTTTAGACTCCGAAAAATGTCATTTACATTTTTGACCTACCTTTTGTAAGGGGGGAGTGATCAGAATGACAAAATTGAACAAACTTCATGTCAAGTAATTTTTGTCAACTTCTTTGGGTTGAGAAGTTGAGAAGGTCGATGACGGTTGTAGGTTGAGCCAAGATGCGAAAAGTGGAGCCGTGGAGGCTGCGGAGTGGATGTGCCTCGGCAAAGCTTGCAGCTCGTGTTTTGTCGAGAGTTTTGCCGAGATTTTGGTCGGGAGAACACGCACAGGCAAGCGGCTGCAGCGCAAGAGCCCAAAGCCGCTTTCTACATGGGTGATATGTACAGGAGCAAGACATCAAAAGACACTTTGAGCCAGCATCAATCTGGAAACTAGGATACTCGTGTCATGTTGTGTCATTTCACAAACTAAGATAAAGTGGCTTTTTAGCGCCGAAGGCTTTCCCGTTCAATTCAAAAGGCAAAGACTGAAGTGCTAGACTCCTTCAAATGTGATTTCGCTCGTAGAAGTGGCGTTGAAATTTCATGGTCTGCCAGGAGAGGCGTGGGCGTATTGGAAGATCTGGAAGAAGCTGCCAAGTGGTTTCAACGGAGTGCAGACAGGCTTTGCTAAATTTGATTTGCAATTCGAGTCGAATTGCAAAGGTGAGATTCCACATGCAACACATCACAGTGGGACCAGTGGGACTGCAACACTGCAACTGCAACGGCTCCAGGGGCTTTTTCCCAAGCTACACTCAGTTGGGCCTCATGAGCTTCGAGGCAGGTGCCTTTGAGGAGGCTGCCCAGCTCTTTGAGAGTGCTGCAGTGGGAGATCCTGAGGCAGAAAATCTTGCACAGTTGAAAGTTGAAGATGTGTTTCACCATAAATGATGAGATGATTTGAGATGCTGACATCTGACCCTATGAAAACTCAACTTTATGAAAGGCCTGGAAGCACTTGGTAGTCAGTAGACGCTTGGCCTATGGGGAGGATGAAATCACCCAGTGGCAAGTGCTAGCTGAGAAGGGGTATCCGGAGGCGGGGGTGAAGATTCAGGAAGATTCAGTTTTGGAGAGATCAGTTTCGTTGCTTTCGAACAAAATTATCTACTTTTGACCGGTTTTTTTAAAGCTGTGCGAACACTTTGAGAACTGGAATCTTTTGACTGTCACAGGTCTTTACCAATTCCATGTCACAGGCCATGTACCAATTGGGCATGTGCTACTTGCGTGGAGATAACCTCGAGACAGGACGCTTTGATCAAGCTTTGATCAAGCTTTGTAGCTATTCGTTGAGAACTTGATGTTGGTTCCACATGATTTCCTGAATTTGATCCGAGTTTCTCGAGTATCCTCTGGACCTCCCGTCCTTCTGTCCTTTGTTTCGGATCCTGGAGGATATGACGAAGACGTCGCCATTGAGTTGCTGCAGGACGCCGCCGACACGGGCCATGGCGCGGCCACCGAAGCCTTGGAGCAGCTGCAAGAGGACACCGAAGCCTTCGTGCAATTCTGACAGAAGACGAACAGACAAACTTCGATTCACGGAAGATGTTAACGCTGCGCCAGGACCTGGTTGGGTCCACAGCAAGAGGATTTGGCATGCCAGAGAAAAGTGATGCCCTTCCGAAGTCATGTTTGCATCCATTTTAACAGCTTCAATCACATGTGGACTTGTATAAAAAATCAAGACGAGTATTTCCAGAGCCGTGGGCATCTGTGGGCCAGGACAGGGTCCATTGGCATTGCTGGGAAGCCCAGGACATTTTTTCACATTTTTGGAGCATCAAATCATTGGAATCTGCCTGTGAGGCGCCACAGCCTGATGGTTCCCTCGAGGTTTGGAAATGGGCTCGATGAATTCATGATTTGAAATTTGAACGTGTTTTTTGCGTGTTTTTGTCTACGTTTCGAGGATCATTCGGAGTCATTCATCATATTCACATTATTCGTCAACTGCTTGATCATGCTCGCATCAACTTGAATTCGTACTTCGAATTCGACGAGAAAAGACTGCTCCTGTTTCGCTCATTTATCATGGAAATACTCCAACACCCAACTCTCCCACCAGGCAACCAATGCTAGCTTCCACAATTAGCGATATAATTCTTCATGAGTCGCTGTACATGCCCGTTCAAAGGATGTGAGCGAGGCGGCCAGCGAAGAGGCTGCTCAGTGAATTCAGAATATTGGCTTTTACATGTGAGATTTTGGCAACATGTTTATGAAGTCTCATGAAGTCTCTGTATCTTGGAGAGGTTTATCGGTTTGTATAATACTGATTATATCTGTAAGAAACTTGCAGTCTTTGGATCTCTTTTGTTTGAAAAGCTGGGAATCCGTGGCTCGTCACTGCTGTACCAGGCTGCGGAGGACTACTCTGAGAACTTCGATGAAACTGGTGTCTTGACGAGCATTTTTTTTTTGTGTTCTCTCAGTACTTCGAGTTTTGTGCCCATTAAATATCATTAAATGCTGGAATTGGATGGATATGGTTCAAGTTTCCAAAGTTTGAAAAGTGTTTACCGCAGTCCTCTTTGGTAAGGGATTCGTTTGGCTAGCCTCCAGAAGGATTCCCCTTTACTATTCTCCCCAGGCACAAATTGGAGCGAGCAAAGGACGCAGAACATGTGCAATGTCGATGCAATTGGAATTGCCCCTCACTGTTATTTGTTTGACCTTGAGAATATCTTTGGCCAGTCAAAAATGGGTTCTTTTTCTCAAACTGCTTCCGTTTGTGCCCCTTTGTCGCTTCCCTGACAGTGTTCGAACTGCGTCAGGAGCAATGAGGCAGCACCGGGCGAGGCGGAGGCAAAATGTTGAGAGAATGACGGGCAAATCACTTGAGGACGGTTCAAAACCTCGGGACATCTCGAGGATTTACTGCAAATTGCTGTACATATTCACTTATACCAGTAGTGCCCGGACAAGCCGAAGGCGGAAGTTTCCAAAAGGAAAAGAACTATATAGCACAGAAAGAATTTGCCTAGTGCGCAAGGCGACCGACCAGCGCGATGCCCAAATCATTTCTTTGCTGTGAACGAGCCTTCTGCCGTTCCATGGTGGTGATGTTTTGTGCTTTGAAGTGAAGTGTTTTGATGTCTTGATGTCTGTTGCGGAGTCGGGTCATGTGATGGTCACGTCATTTGATGCGATGTGATGGCTTGTGTTGTGTCATGTCACGTGATGCAATGCGATGTCATGGTTATGAGCTGTACTACTCCAGTACTACTCTGTACTACAAAGTACTACTCCAGTACTACCCTGTACTACAAAGTACTACTCCAGTACTACCGTGAACTACAAAGTACTACTCCAGTACTACCCTGAACTACAAAGTACTACTCCAGTACTACTCTGTACTACAAAGTGCTACTCCAATACTACTCCGTACTACAAATACTACTCTGTACTAGAAAGTACTACTCCAGTACTACCCTGTACTACAAAGTACTACTCCAGTACTACCCTGTTCTACAAAGTACAAAGTACTACTCCAGTACTAACTTGTACCACAAAGTACTACTCCAGTACTAACTTGTACTACTACTACTACTACTACTTCTTCTACTACTACTACTACTACTACTTCTACTACTACTACTACTACTACTACTACTACTACTGATGGTATAGTGTTTTGAGGGGCCATGCATGGGGGGGGTCCGAAAACGTGGACTGCCAAATATGAACATATTGTAGGATTGCTTGAGGAGTTGTTGTCTAAGTGGTAAGTTGCAAATGCTAGAGGGAGCCCAAGGTAGGGTCCAAATGCTTCAAGATATTTTACCACAAACCTGCTGCCATATTTGAGATGGGTCCCCCAAAAGACCCATTTAAAATAATTGATTGAATGGTGTTTGTACTGTAGCTGTATACGTGTGGAACTTGTGACATATTTTAAAATATCTTAATGGACTTGATATTGGGATTATTTTCTATAATAACATGGGATATATTGATATAAAGAAGATTATTGAATATTTAATGGCATATATATAATATTTATAGCAATATCATTAGACATAGTCAGCTCCCCAAAAACAATACTTATTAGATGTAAATAGGCCGATCAATCTTCATCCCTTCAGGGTGGGCCATGCGGTCAAACCACGTTCTGTGGGATTGCCACAGCACGGACTTGTTGGTGACAGACGAGGGGCACGCCGCTTGTCCTTTTTTTAGACCAGAAGACTCTCAGAAACGTTGCGACGTGGTACGAGACCCGGCATGAAGAACTTCCCGTCCAATCCAGCAGTAGAAGTGTTTCATGTTTGGGCTCAAACCGTGTTGCAGCTTTTCTTAGAGATTTCTGATTGGTTTCCAAATATTCTTGTTGCTTTGTGATATTCAGTCGTCAGTTTGTTGTTCATTTTGGGCACGTGCCAATGGTAAATATATACATATATAGTTATAGCTGCAAAAAATATCCACATATATCTATAAATATAGCTGCAAGTCAAAAGTCGAGGCCCGATCAAACCCCCAAAACCCCCCGATCCAGACCTGTGATCCAGATCCATGATCCAGACCCCTTGTTTTATTTTGGAGTTCCCACCCCATGCCTTTTGGTCCATGCTTACTTGTATTTGGTTTGAGGTCACCTTAGTCGACTGCTGTATGCTGCCTAACTCGATGAGTGGGAACACCTCCATGTTACCGCCTGCGTTGCGATGCGGAGGACATATTGATATGTTTTTGGAGAAAGGGTTTTATGGTTTGTGTGACGTGCGGACCTATAATGTCAAAAAATATGGTCTCATGTTTGATGTTGCCCCAGGACCAGACAGGGTGGCGGTACTGGCCAGCATTAGCTCCGCAGCATTGGCGGAGAAGGTGAACACCCATGTGGTGGGATCCTTCTTGGCCATGCTGGCGCTGGGGGCAGCCTGCCCAGAGGAGAGGGCTCTAGTTTCTACTCCAATGGAAGATGGGGTGAGTTGGGGTCCTAAGGTTTTGGGGGCTCACATGTATGAATGCTTATTATCTGTCAGGGTTTACAATCTATAGTGTAGCGATGCTCCCCTCCAACGGTACTCCAGTACTACTCTGTACTACAAAGTACTACTCCAGTACTACCTTGTTCTACAAAGTACTACTCCAGTACTACCCTGTACTACAAAGTACTACTCCAGTACTACCTTGTACTACAAAGTACTACTCCACTCCAGTACTAACTTTTACTACAAAGTACTACTCTGTACTACAAAGTACTACTCCAGTACTACCCTGTACTACAAAGTACGACTCCAGTAACTTGTACTACAAAGAAGTACTCTGTACTACAAAGTACTACTCCAGTACTACCCTGTACTACAAAGTACTTCATGATTGATCCGCATCACATATGAAACGTCATTTACAATGCGCGGAGCAACAAAAGGCAGCCTCCAACTTCAGCAAATACTGCGCCTGCCACGCAAAATGAAT